>PVIH01019145.1:0-36286 GCA_004025045.1 Sigmodon hispidus | reverse complement strand
ACACACACAAATACCTACAATAAATAAGTGAATGTGAATGGATTTCCACAAGTTGTCCTTGGATCCCACTCATGTGCCGTATCACATGTGCACACACACACACACACACAGACACACACAAATACCTACAATAAATAAGTGAATGTGAATGGATTTCCACAAGTTGTCCTTGGATCCCACTCATGTGCCGTATCACATGTGCTCACACACACACAGACACACAGACACACAAATACCTACAATAAATAAATGAATGTGAATGGATTTCCACAAGTTGTCCTTGGATTCCACTCATGTGCCGTATCACATGTGCTCTCACACACACACAGACACACAAATACCTACAATAAATAAGTGAATGTGAATGGATTTCCAGGTTGGGGATGGTAGTGAACACTTGGCACCAAGAAGATGGAGGCAAGTAGATCTTTGTGAGTAAGAGACCAGCCCGACTGATTACATAGGGAGCTCAGGCTAGTCAGGGATGCACATGAGACACTGTTTAAAAAAGGGAGCGGGGTGGGTCTGGAGAAATGGCTCATCAGTTAACAGCACCGGCTGCTTCTCTAGAAGAATTGGGTTCAATTTTCAGCAACCACATGGCAGCTCACAACTGTCTGCACTCCTGTTCCAGGGGATTGGATGCCTCGTACAGACAGAGCTGCAGGTAAAACAAATGCAAAATAAAAACAAATAAATTTTTAAAAAGGAAACCATCTACAGCTCTCTGTAGTTTACTTCTACGAATGAGCAGAGAGTGCAGAAATTATAACTAATGACAGAGGACTAGTGCAGAAAGAAATCTTTTGTGTTTAGAGGATCTCAGAATTGCAAAGAATTTTTTTTCTTGTCATTCTCTATGTAGCCCTGGCTGTTCTAGAACTCACTCTGTAGGCCAGGCTAGCCTCAAATTCAGAGCTGCTTCCCAAGTGCTTGAATTCAAGGCGTACACCACCACCAACCAACTCAGAACTGTAAACAATCTTAAAGTAACTTAGAAAAGAATATGTACTCTCTTGTTTTAAAGACAACTAAGCCTATAGAATTTCATAAAGAAATATAACCACTGACTGGAAAAAAATGGTAAATATATTATTCAGTAAATCAGAAACTTTAATAACTTTTTTGTTTGTTTGGTTTGGTTTTGAGACAGTTTCACTGGAATTCACAGAGATCCACCTGCCTGACTCATGAGGGCTAAGATCAAAGGCATTCCCACCAGGTCTAGCCCCTCCCTTCTTAGCAATCCAACTGCCCAGGTTGCTAGCAGTTCACGAGGTGAGGGTTGGAGAGTGGATTAGCAAACTCAAAAACCTTGTGCCGAAAGCACCAGACTTTCTACTGGACATTCCAGAGTCTACAGCTGGAACTTGCCAGAGATCAGACCTTTTCACCTTTAGTTTCCCGGATGCCTTGATAGGTGTGCACTATGTTAACTGACGACATTCAGTTCTATTTTTGCCCCTAGAAAGAAACCCAGCTTGACTTCCACTGTTGTTTTGAGACAGGGTCTCTTCACATAGATACCCCTGATTGTCCTGGAACTCACTATGTAGATCTAGTAGGCTTGCAACTCACAAAAATCCAACAGTCTCTGCCTCCAGAGTGCGGAGATTAAAGGTGCTGGATACCACACTGGTCCAACTTGACTTCTGAGAATAAGAAATTGTATTTCTCAAAGTCTTAAAAAGAAAATTATATGTTCCTCCAGATAAGACTACTGTGGCTCATCAAACAGACAAGCAAAACTGTAATAGTTCTTTGTTTCTAGCTGGAATTATAACTTGAAATGGCTTTTGGTTTTAACCATACTGCAAATATAGGAAGCATTAGCATGTAGTTTTATTTTTGAGATCACCAATAACTGTCACAATCTTTACTTGAAAGGGCAGAAGTAATATAACTAGATTTCAGCTGGTAAAGTAAAAAAAAAAAAAGAAAATATGATACTTATAAATGCAATAGTGCAGATTAAGAGATATTTTAAGTTATGGGAGCCTCAAGCAAAAATAGTGAAATGTGTCATGGCTGTTGAATTTGCAAGCCACATGGCATTGTGACATTACTAAATTAAACATAGGCTACTGTGGTTTTTAGATATGTTGGGTCACCACAAAGCTCTGGTTCAGGTCTCTACTAAAGAAATTTTAGGAAGTGGAGAATATAGTGGCAGAGATTTCTACATGGACTGAATATTTGACGCTGACTTTTTTTCTTAGATGAAAATGTCGAAGATTGTTTTGAGCTGTTTGGGGGTGGGGGTGGAATAACAAGCATGCTTCCAAGCAAATGCGCTGTGGGCGAAATGAGGTAAAAAGGGGAGAATATAACAATTTGTAAATGGGAAACGAATCATTAAGTAGGAATGCAAACATCAAGTTTTCTAATAAAGACATTTAGGGGAATATATATATACGTATATATATATGTATGTACATATATGTATACGTGTGTGTATATATATACATATATATATATATATATGCTGGAACTTGCCGAGAAATATTCCTCTCGCAACTCAATCGAATAATAGAAAAATGCACCTAAATAAACATTGTACTTACCCTCTCAAAAGAAGATGAGGTCCGCGCCAAATGTTTATAGAGTGCCGATTGAGAGACGATGCAGATACATTAGAATTTACTTTTATTGTTAAGGTGATGCAAGAACTGTCACTGCAGTTTTCGCTATAGAAAGTGGCAACTGGGGGTCTGTTCAGCCTCCTGAGGCTGCATTGCAGAGGGGCGTGCCGAGCCTTTTCGCAGCAGGAGGGACCCGGAGAACCAGTCGCCGCAGAGCCAGGTTAATGTTATGGGCTGGATTTCAAAGGCGCTGGGGTCGAGCCGCTGTCACCGGCGCAGACAGCGGGAGCCCGAGCCCCCAGCCGGCAAGGGCCGCTAGGGGCCAGTTCCGCGTGGGCCGCTCTGGCCCTCCCTCCGCTCGTCTCGGTAGCCCCTCTCCCCTCCCGCTACCGGGTGGGAGGGCGAGGACGCAGCCAGCGCGCGTGCGCGCTCCGCGCTGCAGCTAGTCTGCGTGCGTGAGTGGGAGGCGGCGGGCCTGCGACTCTGGCCTTCCCGGCTGACTGCTCCGACGCCGCATCTCTAGCCATGAACCGGTTCGGCACCCGGTTGGTGGGAGCCACGGCGACTCCGCCGCCGCCGCCGAAAGCCCGCAGCAATGAGAACCTCGACAAAATCGATATGTCCCTGGGTGAGGGGCCGGGGCGGCCGCGGCGCGGTGGGGGAGGGGACGGGAGTCTCGGTGGGGGAAGGGGCGGTTGGCCGCGGTTGTTAGTCCGGTTTGGTCGCGCGTGGGCGGAACCGGCGGGGACCACCGAGGTGGAGCGGGAGAGACTCCGGCGTGCCCACCCCCGTATGGGGTAGGGAAGGGCCTTGGCGAGGACTGGTTGGGCCGCGCGGCCGCACGGTCGGCGTGTGCTGTCCTTTCCCACGCGGGACGCGCGGTCTCTCGGGCTACGGTTTCCCTTGGGCGTGTGCGCGCCCCTTGGCTTTTTCATTACGAAGCGTTTTAAAACCCAGCTAGGGCTTCGACCGGTTAAAGCCAGGGGCTACGCGAAGGGTTTGCCTGGCGTGACTGCCCAGACGTGCGTCACGCACCGGCGATTCCCAACCGGCGCCCCCCTGGGAACGCCGGGGTCGGGGACTCGGTCTCGGAACGGTGGCTCTGAGCATCGTTAAGCGAAGACCGTATTGCTTGTTTGATTAGGTGTTTACTGAAGCGTGTTCCCTAGCCAGATTTCAAAGTTAGCCAGTTGGGGGCTGGGAGAGAGAGATTTATGCAGATTGCTAAAATGTCAGGTAGAACTAGGGGTCCAGCACACACAAAAATGATGCCGTTGCTGCTGATTATTTTAAAACAATTATGATTGTTTTTTTTATTTTTGTAAACATTCAGATCCAGCATTACAAAAGCTTCTGCTTGTTTATTTGGTTTAGCAGGTCCAAAAGTATTCCATTTTTTGTAAAATTAAGTTATGACATTGGGTATACTCAGTGCTGTCTGCTTTTTCTCTTTCCAGGACTTTTCTCTCCACCAACATCCATCCCTCTTTGATATATTTTTTTTTAAAAAAAATAAAATACCTGATTACTGAAATCAGGTGTGACTTGTTTTTGAGGATGGTATTTAGGGTAATACTGTGTGCCTGGAAACATTCTTTTGCTTGCTAGTCTCGTCCTGCTATCTCGTCTATTAACTTGGAAAGTTTTTTTTTTTTTTTTTTAATATCAGCAGTCGAGAACTCTTTCTTGGTTTCTAGGGTTGCCTCAAGTCAGACCCTAATGTTTGAATTAGAAAATTAACAGGAATATGTTTGGCCTCTAGTCTGACTACACTGCTGATCAGTAATGACCTCCCCGCCCCTGCCCTCCCCCCCCAAAAAAAAAGGACAGCGCTTGAGCAAAAGCCATGAATTCATATAACAGATGTTGGATGTTTACAAGCTGCTAGACAGTAGACTTAAACATTTAATATACATTTAATTTCCTAATAACCTCACAAGCATTGTGTTTCTAGTGGTAGGTAATCTAGAGCCATACTATTTCAGGAGGATTCTGTTTCTGGCACTTCTAAACTGCATGACTATGGACAAATGACTTGTTAGTGTTTCTTATCTAAAAAGGTGATGTTGGGAGCTAGAGAGATTACTCAGTGAGTTAGGAGGCTCACTGGTTAACAACATATTCTGTTCTTGAAAAGACTCAAAGTTTGGTTTCCAGTGCTGACTTTTGGCAGCTTGGCTCACAATTTTCTGTTAGCTCCAGTTCCAGAGATCCCGTTCCCTCTTTTGGCATCCATAGACCCTGTGCTCATGTGCACAAACCACAGTCATGCACACATCATTAAAAATAAAAGTCTAAGAAAGGTGATAGTGATCACTTTTTCGAAGGTTTATTTGCTTATTATATATGCAGTGTTCTGTATGCCTGCCCACCAGAAGAGGACAGCAGGTCTCATAGATGGTTGTGAGCCACCATCTGGTTTCTGGGAATTGAACTCGGGACCTCTGAACAGCCAGTGTTCCTAACCCTCTGAGCCACTTCTTCCCAAAAGGTGATAGTGATTACTGATGGACAATTGGTTCTCTCCTGCCCTTGGTTCTGGAGATTAAATTCAGATTATCAGGAGTTTGCCCACCAAACCATCTTGTGTTTTTAGTGTGTGTATGTGTGTGCAGGTGCATTGTGTGTGGTTGCCACCAGTTGGCGTCTGGTGTCATCTTCAATCTCTGTCTACCTTGGCTGGCCAGCATATGGCATCTAGTACTCTCTTCTGTATACTGTTTGCATAATAAATAAATAAATCTTTAAAAAAAAAAAAGTCTCTACCAAGTAGCTAGTAACTGATACTGGCTCAGTTTCATAATTTAAAAATTAATATTTTAACTTTTTTGTAGGATTGTTGTGAGAATAAATGAATACTATCTTAGACACACACGTACAATGCCCTGGAAGAAATGCTTTTCTTTTGTTAAAAAGAATGATGTGTATTAGTGATTTGCCTGGTGCCTGTGGAAACCAGAAGAGGTCGTCAGATCCCCTGGAACTTGAGTTGTAGCTGATTTTAAGCTGCCATGTGTTCTCCAGAAATGAAACCTGGGTTTCATGTGCTTTTAACTGCTGACCTATTCACTTGTCCCAGAAGAAACTTTATTAAAGATCATTGTATTGGATCTTTTTTCTTTTAGTACTTACCCTGTGTACTTACTGGGTAGGAGAGGCCATTTTCTTCTTTCATAGCAAAAGACTTTGAGGACTTAGATATAAAATATTTTTCTACTTTTAAGTTTTAGTTGTGGCAAGAACTGTGTTAATACACCAGTCATCCATCATCCAGCACTCTGGAAAGGAAGCAAGAGGATCATGAGTTTGAGGTTAGCCTGGGCCACAAGTTGAGACCTTGCCTCAAATTAATTTCAGTTATATTTGTGTTGCATATCCTCTATGTTAAAATTACTCCGATATGCTGGGTAGTGTGGCACATGCCTTTAATCCCAGCACTTGGAGGGAGGGAGCTAGAACTCTTGAGTTCCAAGGCTAGCCAGTGAGTATAGGGCCTGACTCCCCCCACCCCCAAAAAAACAAACCCCACCAATGCCTGTGGAGGAATGTGACTAACACAAATGGTTTTTAGTGTATTGTCTTATTAATTAGTATTGAGGATCACACCTAGGGTCTTATGGATGCTTAGAGTGGAGAGCTATTTTGCAGTTGAAAATTGGTCTCAAGAGGACAACTATGTACTTTGAAGTACTTTAAATTATATATATTTTTGTATAGGTATGTTGGTTGCTGTGTGTATTTAGAGAACAATAGTATAAATTATGTAAGAAATGATCCTTATCTCTTGTATTTCTTTTTCTGATTTAGGAAAAACTAATTATATTGACTTTTTTAAAAAGATTTATTTATTTATTTATTTATTTATTTATTTAGTATACAGAAGAGGGTACCAGATGTCATTATAGGTTGTGAGCCACCATGTGGATGCTGGGAATTGAACTCGGGACCTCTGGAAGAACAGTCAGTGCTCTTAACCCCTGAGCCATCTCTCCAGCCCCAATTATATTGACATCTTTATGATTAAAATTATTGAAACTAGCTTTTAGCTTTAGTAGGAAGTGGCTGACAGTGCAGTTTCTTTAGTTATTTGCATTGTTAGTCACCACAGTTAATATATGGCTTAGGGACTAGAGGATTTCTCCTTTCTTCTTTTTCCTTCCATCCTTCTGTCTTTCTTGAGATGGAGTGACATTACATAGCCAAAGCTGGCCATGAAGTCACAGCAGTCCTCCTGCCTCATTCTGTCACCTGTGCACCATCACACACACTAGCTCAGTCTGGATATTTCCTTCTTTGCTTTAACACTTAACTCTTTGGGTCTGGGCTTGCGTATCACAATATGGGTGTGGAAGTCAGAGGACAGGTTGTGGCGACTAGCTCTCTCCTTTGACCATGGCAATAAACTTGGGCGGGCCATCAGGTGCCCTTACTTACAGAGCCATCTCCCTGGCACCAGAGGGTTTTTGAATGAGTATATTGTTGGCTTCTGAGTAAACTTAACAAATAAGAATTTGAAATACATTTAGTTTTCTGTTCTTTACACGTTCACTGTGGTATTAATACGGTGTGATGTTTATGAATTACTCAGGTGGTTTAATGGTTTTGGAAATAATGAAGCTTACAGGATCAGAGAGGTGGGAATGGAAGGGAGTAGATGCGAATGACTGCTAGAGAAGAGGGACCAGCCTTTATGTTAATCTTGCTTTCTGTTTGCATGCCTGTTTCCATAAGTTAGAAATGGGGACTGTCTTACACATTCATTATCCTTTATGGTAGACTTACACATGAATTAATTACATAAAGTATGTACCCAATAAATGTTTTTGAATTCAGGTGAATTTAAAAATTTTGTCTTTTGAGATCTTTATTGTAATTTTTGAGTTGGTTGGTTGGGACCCAGCTTGCCTCAAACTCAGTATGTAGTCAAAGCTAACCCTGAACTCTTGATTCTCCTGCCTCTGCCTTTTTTTTGCTGGGATCACAGGCATGTGCCACTTGCTGTGCCTCCTATATCTTTAGTTGGTAGATCTTTTGTCTATTGATTGGAACTTTTACTAAAGAAACTTCTCCCTAGCATTTCATGACAGATTGAAGCTTAGGATGAGAAAAGAGGAAGTAACATGGCAGATTGAAGCTTAGGATGAGAAAAGAGGATTGGAGTCCAGGTAGCCTAAGCTATATAGTAAGTTCAAAATCAACCTTGGCTACATACCCACTAAGGCTGTCTGAAAAAACTAAGGAAGTAATAATCAGGACTAAGTTTAGGGATATAGGAGGAATTTCTTGACTATAAAATGAGACTGAGCAATTTATTCATTGTGTTAAAGTGAAAATAATTATGCCATTACTTCTTTTGTAGATGATATTATCAAACTGAATAGAAAGGAAGGAAGGAAGCAAAATTTTCCAAGACTAAATAGAAGACTTCAGCAAAGTGGTACCCGGCAATTCAGGATGAGAGTTCGGTGGGGAATCCAGCAGAATTCTGGTAAGTTTTAAAATGCTGCTATTTATGTATTCATAATGTAATATGCTCAGCATAGACTTTAAATCTGGAAAGACTACACTAGTACCACTTTGTGATTTTTTTTATTTAGTCTCAAATTTTTGTTTAGTTCTAAAAACCTGATTAAAAAAAAAATTTATTTCCTAAAATAGCTCTTAATTGATTGGTCCTTAAAATACTAAGTTGTTTGTAGATAGTGTAAATTAGATTTAGAGTTTAAAGTTGTCAAAGATCCTGTGCTCCTTCCCCAGTGACATTGAGCTGGAAGACTAACTGACTCCAGTTTGAATTTACTCAGTAAAAGAGCATGCTGCATTGTGAGACAGCTTTATTTACTAGAAAATTCTCAGTTTGAATTAAAGCATGTCTAACAGGAAAGAAACTCCCTTTGTAAAGGAAGATGTGGAGGCTGCTATTCTGCAAAGAAAATTACCTTCAGATTTAGTTAGTTAGAGGCAGAGTCTCACTGTATAGTCATGGTCTATAGTCTATAGTGTATAGCCACTGAGTAGACCAGGTCATCCTGAAAAATCACAGAAACCTTTGCAGGTGCCTTTGCACCTTAAGGACTGAGATTAAAGGCTCATGCCACCCTGCCCAGTTTCATCCAGACTCTTTATCTTATCATCCAAGAACTTGATTTGTAAATTCCCCAAAGACTGCATTATTGACTGCTGTAGGTATAATTAGATAATATATCATTGCACGAATTCTACTTGGTATTATTAATAAAATCCTGAAACCAGATATTGGGGAAAGCTGAAATATCAGAGAGACAGAGGAACAGCCACAGATACTTCTCACCTATCCAACTCACACATCCTCAGACTGCTTGCCTCTGAGTCAGTCCTCAGCTGAAAGAGAAGTTGCAGGCCAAGGGCTGAACTGCCTCCTCTTTCTCTGCCCAGCTATCTCCCTTCCTTGTTCAACTTTCCAAAAGCCAGCACAGCCTACCTATGTTTGGCCTTGAACTCACAGAGATCCAGAGGCTCTCTGTCTCCTGCTGGGTTTAAAGGTTTGGGTCACTACTCCCTGACATTCCTGACTATGTGCGTGGCCCTGTCCTCTGATTTTTCAGTTATACTTTATTAGATCTACATATCACACATGTATAGTTATTTTTGGTAATCTGACAGCTGCTTGCTTTACCTTTAATCATTTTGCTCTAAAATAGATTGGGAACAATAATTCACATGTATTATATGTGAGGGTTTGATCATGCTTCAATGATAACATAAATTGGACTTTAAAATATCTTTTATTATTTTAATTGGGGGGGGCACAATGGGGAGATGGACTGGGGAAATGAGAATGGTTGGGTGTATGATGTGAAATTCCCAAACAATCAAAAATAAATAAAATAAAACAAGATTAGCAAAGAATTAATGCTTGTTGCAGTGGGATTGAATGGAATAAGAGAATCTAATATATTTTGACATTTTCCACAATAAATGGAATTAAAAAAAACTTTGCCAAAATTATCAGCTATTCATTATTATGTATTTTTTAAAATTTTTTTTTAATGTGAATTGGTGCTTTGCCTGCATGTATAAGTGTGTAAGGGTGTCAGATCTTGGAATTACAGACAGTTGTTAGCAGCCATGTGGATGCTGAGACTCAAACTCAGGTCCTCTGGAAGAATAGTCAGTGTTCTTTTTTTTTTTTTTTTTAAAAAAAAAGATTTATTTATTATGCATACAGTTTTACAGAAGAGGGCACCAGACCTCATCATAGATGATTGTGAGCCACCATGTGGTTTTGCTGGGAATTGAACTCAGGTCCTCTGGAAGAACAGTCAGTGCTCTTAACCTCTGAGCCATCTCTCCAGCCCCTAGTCAGTGTTCTTAACCACTGAGCCATCTCTTCAGCCCAATTATTCTGTATTTTAAAAGCAAAAAATAATCTTCAGTTGTTTAAATATAACATATGTTTAACAGGTAATATGCAGGCATGTATTAAAATATATATATGTATATATATATATATATATAAATGAGACTAGAACCTACAAGAAACTTAATGTTCTTCAGTAATTTTTTTAAGAATTTGTATATAAGGATGTGTCATGTGACTGCAGTTGCTGATGGAAGTCAGGCATTGGAGATTTGGAACTGAAATTACATGGTGGTGTGAGCTCCTAATGTGGTTCTGGGAACTGTACTTGAGTCATCTAAAAGAGCAGCAAATGGCTCTTAACAGCTGAACTATATCTTCAGCCTCTAATAATTTTTTAAATAGTAGAATCTAGTTTGTACATTTTGTGATGGGTATTTAGTTGTTAGAAATAAATATGTAATTTTATTTATATTAAAGAATTCTTTACAAATGTTATTAGTGTACCATAATGTTTATATATTTTGTTTTGAAGTAATTGTTAGAGTTCAGAGTAGCCAGAAATAGAATTTATTAGTATTTTACATATCTGACAAGTGGTTTGAACTGCCAGGTTCAGGAAATGAATAAAGGTAGAGTCTTTTAAGGAGTTAATTTCTAGTGATAAATAACTTAGAGAAGGTAGAGTTTTAAAAACATCATAGGTGGGCATGGCAGTGCCTGCCTATAATCTCAGCATTTGGGAGGCAGTGATGGGAGACTTGCTACAAGTTCAAGGCCAGCTTGGAGAGGGAGAGGTACAGTGTGGCTCAGCAGTAAAAAGAACAGACTGCTCTTCTTGAGGACCTAGGTTAGATTCTCAGCACTCACATGGTGGTTTAAAATTCCAGGGCATCCAACATCCATCTTCCATCCTTGCTGGGCACCAGGCACACACACACATAAATGCACACACTTTATAATACATTTTTTTTTATGGTAGAAAAAGTATATTTAGAATTAGCCAGCTGGACTGAGTTTAGATGATCCCAATTTTGTTGGCAACATCCAGAGCATCATAATCAGGAGCCAATCAAACATATGCCTTCTTTTCTCCGTCAGGCCTTATGAGGGTGTTGACTTTGGCCACATCTATGTCATAGAGTTTCTTCACAGCCTGTTTGATCTGGTGCTTGTTGGTCTTGACATCCACGATGAACACAAGTGTGTTGTTGTCTTCTATCTTCTTCATGGCTGACTCAGTGGTCAGGGGGAACTTGATGATGGCATAGTGGTCAAGTTTGTTTCTCCTGGGCGCGCTCTTTCGAGGGTATTTGGGCTGCCTCCTGAGCCTAAGGGTCCTGGGCCGCCGGAAGGTGGGTGACGTGCGGATCTTCTTTTTCTTGTGGCTGTGGGCACCTTTCAGCACTGCTTTCTTGGCTTTCAAGGCCTTCGCTTTGGCTTCGGCTTTGGGAGGGGCAGGAGCTTCCTTCTTCATTTTCAGCGCCACCTTGGTGAAAAGGTATAATACATTTTTTTAAAGATACAGTATTACAGACTTCACATAAGGATTTTGTGCTAAGAGAAAGGGTGATTTAATGAATAAGATGAGATTTGATTTGATCCATGAAGCATCAGAAAAATTAACCTTTATGGTGTTATGATCTGGGCCTTGGTGTAAATGATAGCTAGAGGAAGCTTAGCAACTGCTAAAGTTGAGGTTGCACGAGGTCAGGCTCTCTGCTAGTGTGCTATCTTAAAATAGAACAGCTGCTGCCACTATTGCATTGTTGTTAATGT
Source organism: Sigmodon hispidus (assembly GCA_004025045.1). NCBI lineage: Eukaryota > Metazoa > Chordata > Mammalia > Rodentia > Cricetidae > Sigmodon > Sigmodon hispidus. The sequence continues at coordinate 24,586 of PVIH01019145.1, read as the reverse complement.
CCAGTTGGCTGCAAGGAGTTTAGACTTCCACCTGTGGAATCAGTAATGACAGCAATGTGAGGGAGGAGGCTAACAAAGCAGATGACCATTGGCAGATGCTCAGTATGATTTTGTTGGCTGGAAGACATTTAATTCCTTGTCTGAAATGTTTAATGTCTGTGGTAGAAAACCAAACCAAACCAAACAACAGAGGTGGCCAAAATGTTATCTGGACACCTGTAGAGAATCCTAAAGACTGAGGGGGTCTGTGCAGTGAGAACTGCATTTATATTGACGCATTGTCATTCGTCATTCTCTCCTGCACTTCCTCAGTCTAGGTGACATGTGATCATTTAAACTGATTGAATACAGAAGCAGTTTCTTCATACATTAAAACAAATAATGGAATGTAAATGTGAACCAGGTAATTTATAAAACTCCAGTAAGTGTATTTCTTGGTTCTGGAGTCTGTAAGTCCTAGATCAGGCTTCCACCAGGGTCAAGTTCTGATGAAAGCCTTATGGGGTGGAGGCCATGAACTTCTTTTGATAATCTCATGTGGTGAAAAGGGTAGAGAAGAGTGTGAAAGCTCCCTCCTCATAACCTCAATTACTTCTCAGAGACTTCTAAAACTATTGAAGCAAAAGATGTATGTGTGATAGAAATTCTTGGAAAGGACCAGTGTGGGATTTTAAAAGAAAGATGAATTTTCTGTGTCTACTTCTAATTCTCACAGATAAGAAGTAAAAGACAGTGGTATAGGTGAATCTTTCTCTGTGTCACCTGCCAGCTCCCAAATAACCACTTGAAGACTTCTTATTAATTATGAAAGCTGAGCTGATAGCTTAGGCTTGTTTCTTTTTTTAATATTTATTTTTATTTTATGTGAATTGGTGTTTTGCTTGCATGTATAACTATGTAAGGGTGTCAGATCTTAGAATTACAGACAGTTGTTAGCTGCCATGTGGTTGCTGGGAGTTGAACTCAGGTCCTCCAGAAGAACAGTCAGTGCTCTTAACCACTGAGCCATCTTTCCAGCCCCTTAGGCTTGTTTCTAACTAGTTCTTATAACTTAAATTAACCCATTTTAATTAATTTACTTTCTGCCTCGTGGCTTGATTACCTCATCTCCATAGTGCCCATATTGCTCCCTCTGCGTCTGCTGACTTCTCTGCACTTCTTCCCAGTGTCCTCTGTGCCTGGGAATTGCAACACAGTGAAAAGAATAATGTGCATGGGTGCAGTGTTCTCTACACAAGACATTCAGACGTACAAGAGATTAAAGGATAGACTGACCAGTATTCATGCTTTCAATCTAATTCCTGTTAGTCTTGTTTGTTTAATCTGACCCTGGGGTGTGTGTGTGTGTGACTATGATCAAAAATTTATTATATATTGAAAAGTAAACTGAAACAAGATAAAAATCTAACTCTTGTGTAATAATTTCCAATTTTTTGTTTTTCTCAAAGTCTTGTTTGAATGCTACTGTGACATTTATCCTCAGTGGTCTTAGCACATTCTCTTCCCCTCTTCCAGTGGGTATAAAGTACTGATAGTAAACTGATATAATATTATTGTGAATTCTTTGTCACACACATACTATGATCATTCTAAGGCTTACATAATTTGTGCCCAGTACTTCGATTCACTTTTACCCTTCCCTAGACTTAACATCTCTCAGTATATTGTGGTCATGATGTCTTTGTAATTGTTACACTAACTGTAAATTCTTTGTGTCTTCCTTTCTATTCAAATGCTGCTTATTTTGTAACAACTAGTCCAAAGCTTGCTTTTTCCTCTTCCATTTTTAGATTACACACACCAGCATTTAGAGCATAGTTGTCAGGCATCATTGCTCTTTGCCTTACCTACAAAAGTAAGATGGTTGAATCAGTCTCACCCAGTTCTCATGAACATTAGCATCTGACAGTACCATGGCTAGCACTGTAAGTGTTAGCTATTTCAGTAGTTGATACAAATAAAAATAAGTCATAGATTTTATATACAAATTCACTTAGCATGGTTTATTTGTTCCAGAAGAAAATCATATGATTTAATTAAATTTTTTTATCTTTATTGCTTTTCTTGTAAAATTAATAGTAGTCAATACTTTTAGGACTGAGAATATCTGAGAAGGAACGTACCTGGGCAAAACACACTACCACTACCCCCTCACCTGAATTGATCTTATTGGAGAGGGGGAGGTCATGACATAGCCTCCTGGATGGCATGAGAAGTTCATTAGCATCTGTCTTGTGACTAAGCAGGAAGCTGCCTATGGATGTGTGGTGATGTTGCTTAAATTTACTGGGGTCGAGCTGGAAATATGGCTCACAGGTTAAAAGCACTGGCTGCTCTTCCAGAGGTCCTAAGTTCAGTTCCTAGCAACCACATGGTGACTCACAATCATCTGTAATGAGATCTGGTGCCCTCTTCTGGCCTGCAGGCACACATAATAAATTAATTTAAAAATGTGTTTTTAAGAAATTTACTGGGGGTAAACAAGAATGGGGAATAGACAAGAGCTTAGGATATAAAATTTAAGAGATTATCACACTTGATAGCCAGAGGGCAGGAAGGCTGGTGAATGTCCCATGCACAAGACCAAATTGAGAGAAGCAACTCTGGGACCTGGGAGAAAAGCTTCTTCACATTCTCGAGAATCTTTGCAGGGTGCTCTACTGACAACAGTGACCCTTGTGCCCACTGTTAGAAAGTAGTGTTGTTATTAGAGGCAGGAAGTAAAGAATTGACAGGTGTACTGCCCAGTCCAACACCCCACCTGGCACTGTCCCCAGAGCAGTCCATCTCACCCACCTTGAGACTGTGGGAGCTGAGTGATAATAAATTAGTAGTATTTAACATACTTTATAGCATAACAGGCTTTCCTGTCTTGTACTTTGGTCTTGAAATTATTGGTAAAAGTATAACACAAAAAGGTTCCAGAGTTAAATAAGCTTGGGAATGACATCTGCTATTACCTTCCTCTTAGAGATCTGTAGTATATGTTAGCCTTGAATTCTACAGTAAAGAAAATGATTTTTTTTAAAACTTTATTTATTTATTTGCCTTGGTGTTTGCCTGGAACTACAGCTACAGACAGTTGTTAGCTGCCATGTGGGTGCTGGGAATCGAACCTGGGTCCTCTGGAAGAGCAGACGGTGCTCTTAACCGCTGAGCCATCTCTCCAACCCCCGAAAATGATTTTTTAAAAAGGTTTTATTTATTTACTAATGTATAAGAATGCTTTATCTGTATGTACACCTTTATTCCATCAGATACCACTGTAGATGGTTGTGAGCCACCATGTGATTGCTGGGTATTGGAACTCAGGACCAGAGCAAACAGTGCTCTTAACCAGCCCCCATGTTATCTCTTCTCTCTGTCTCTCTTTCTGTGTGTGTCTGTCTTCTCTCTCTCTCTCTCTCTCTCTCTCTCTCTCTCTCTCTCTCTCTCTCTCTCTTTCTCTCTCTCTCCTTTTTTTTTTTTTTTTTTTTTTTTTTAAAACATGGTCTCTCTGTGTTGCCCTTGCTGTCTGTAGACCAAGCTGGCCTTGATCTGCCTGCCTCTTTTTCCCGAGTGCTGGAATTAAAGGTTTGCGCCACTACCGTCCAGCTAAGAAAATTATTTTAATTTTTAGTTTTTACAGTGAGACTTGGTTGTAAACCTGTTATATATTGCAGATGTCATCCTAAAGACTTTCTCCCCTAAATATTAGAATAAAACTGAGATTGCTTATTATTCCAGACCTTCTCCCCCAAATCAGAATTAGAATGAGACTACCCACCATCACAGTGGTTACTTAGCTAATTCTCTGAAAATTTCTGCCTGTGTTGTATTAGGAAATTTTAAAAAGTTGAGGTGATATTGTTGGAAGTGAGAAGAAGATATTTGTCACCTAGAAATCCCAAGGTTAAAAATATAGAATTTGAAGCTAGAGGTGATAGAGCCAGTACATAGTATTTATAAGGTTCTAGGTTCAGTCTCTACTACCAAGGAGAAAATGTCTCTAGAAAGGATTATCATGACTGAGTTTTGTATAGTAGTTTATTTAAAAGGAAGACAAAATACTGTGTGTTTTCTCTCATGCGGAATTGGGTGTATGAGTGTATAGCTTAGTGGTAGAACACTTGTCTAGCGTATAAAAGACCTTGAATTGAGTCCCCACTACCAGAAAAAGAGTGTAGTAGTTAAGTAAGGGTTGTGGGTTTAGCTTCATGATAGGGCACTGCCTATCTGGGTTTGTGACTCTGGGTTTAATCCTCAGCCCAAAAAGTAGTAGTAATTAAATCCTTAATAACTTTCTGTGATGCCATGAATAACAATATGAAAATTTTTAGTAGAAATGAATTTTATGTGATTGACAAAGTATATAGAATATCTAGGGGTAAGACAAAGTATACAGTGTTTTGCTTGCAGGCCAGAAGAGGCGCCAGATCTCATTACAGATGGTTGTGAGCCACAATGTCGTTGCTGGGAATTGAACTCAGGTCCTCTGGAACAACAGACAGCCCTTAACCTCTGAGCCATCTCTCCAACTGGAGACAGGGTCTTTCTTTCTTTCCTTTCTTTCTTTCTCTTTTTTTTTTTTTTTAAGGATTTTTATTTATTATGTATACAATACACAGAAGAGGGTATCAGATGTCATTTTAGATGGCCGTGAGCCACCACATGGTTGCTGGGAATTGAACTCAGGACTTCTGGAAGAACAGTCAGTGCTCTTGACCTCTGAGCCATCTCTTTAACCTGAGACAGGGTCTTTCAATATAGCTCTGGCTGTCCTGGAACTTACAGGGATCTACCTGCCTCTCCTTCCTGGTGCTCGGTTTAAAAGCATGTGCCACTGGCCAGTTGCCCTCTTAAAGCCCTGAAAGTCATAAGTCACAGAAATGTGTTTCATGAACATTGATAATTCAAATGAAAGAATATTGATAGTTAGAAGCCAGAGATACATGTTTATTCTCATTGGTAATCAAGTTATCAAATAAGGCATAATTTTCCCTCTAAATACTAAGCAATACAGATTAAAAATGGACTGAGAGTGTGGCTAGTTGTTGAACACTTGCCTGTCATGTAGAAGACTGAGTTCATCTCTAAACACCTAAAAACCAAAAATACTAAAGAAAACAACAAAAAAGTGAATTGCACAAGGGAATTAAGTGAGATTAGAATATACTGGGGCTGGAGAGATTGATGAGTGGTTAAGAGCACTGGCTGCTCTTGAGGACCAGGGTCAGTTCCCAGCACTCACATGGTGGTTCACAACCATTTTTTTTTTTTTTTAAAGATTTATTTATTATGCATACAGTTTTTACAGAAGAGGGCACCAGACCTCATCATAGATGGTTGTGAGCCACCATGCGGTTTTGCTGGGAATTGAACTCAGGTCCTCTGGAAGAACAGTCAGTGCTCTTAACCTCTGAGCCATCTCTCCAGCCCCTCACAACCATTTTTAACTCTAGTTGGGGAAGATCAGACATTCCTCTTATGACCTCTGCATGTACCATACACATGTGGTATACTTACATATGTGCAAACAACACTTGTATGCATAAAACAAAAATAAATCTTTAAAAAACAAATATACTAAGCAAAACATTTTTCATAAATAAAAACATTTAAAAGTTGTTAACATAGAATAGGGGAATTCTACTGTATATATTTAGAAATACAAGTAAATGCATTTATTTGAGTTTTTTTTTTTAATATAAGTAAAAATCCTTAAGTTTGCCTTTTCTTTGGCCTAGCATTTCACCTCCTAGAAGTATGCTGAGGAGGATGGATGTGGGTAGAAATGTTAGAAGTAACTTAAATGAAAGCTGAAGGTCATCATGTTACATAGTAAACTAGAAATCAGTCTGAACTACCTGAGACTCTGTCTCAAAAAGACAAAACAAATAACTAAAGTGATTAAAGTTGGTTAGATTGAGTGTAGCATATTTAAAGAGAATATAATAAAAAGATACAAAACATGGAATAATATTTACAGTATGCTATTTTTTTATATTTTTATTTTAATTTTATATGAATTGATATTTTGCCTGCATGTATAACTATGTAAGGGTGTCAGATTTTGGAATTACAGACAGTTGTTAGCTGCCATGTGGATGCTGGGAATCAAACTCAGGTCCTCCGGAAGAACAGTCAATGCTCTTAACCGCTGAGCCATCTCTCCAGCCCACATATACTATTAATATAGCCTATCAAATAATATACAAGAGTGAATTTAGGGGGCTGGAGAGATGGCTCAGCGGTTAAGAGCACCGTCTGCTCTTCCAGAGGACCCGGGTTCGATTCCCAGCACCCACATGGCAGCTCACAACTGTCTGTAATTCCAGTTCCAGGCAAACACCAAAGCAAATAAATAAAGTTAAAAAAAAAAAAAAAAAAAGATCTTAAGAGCACCGTCTGCTCTTCCAGAGGACCTGGGTTCGATTCCCAGCACCCACATGGCAGCTAACAACTGTCTGTAGTTCCAGTTCCAGGCAAATAAATAAATAAAGTTTAAAAAAAAAAACAAGAGTGAATTTAGTTGATGGAAAAAGTTGATTCACCTCACCTTTGGTGCTTAACTAATCCAGAATGCTTACCTACCATGGGGTATACTTTGTGAGTTAACTTAAATATAGTTGAAACTGAAAAATACGTTTTTAGAATATCTGCAGCAAGCTTTTTTCTATTGAGGTTCTTCTTTGATAATTTCATGTATGTATAGAATGAACATTTTTTTAAAATCGTCATTAAAAAGTGTATTAGAGAGCTATTTAACAGAAAAGCAAACTCAGTAATGTTACATGCTACAGAGTTTAAGGTAAATTCATTGACTATAATGAAGATTTTAGCAAAAGCAATTTGAATAGAGTAAGGCTAAAAGTAAAGAAGCCATATTGTAAGTGGAAGATGAGGTAATGACTCTAGTGTATATCAACACTAATAGAAATACAATTTGAACCATGTACTCAGGGATTTGTTTTAGATACACATATTCAGTATATTATCATTTCAACGTAAAATACAAAGTCATTAATGAAACACTATGTACCATCTCAGTTCAGACTAGTTAGAAGTATTCACTAGTCATATATAATTTGTAGCCACTGCTAAACATGATGGCACATATCTATAATTCTAGACTTGGGAGGCACAAGCAGGAAGATTGCTGTGAAGTCAAGGCTAACCCCATCTTCATAACATTTTCAAGACCGGCTTGGACTATGAGGCCGTGTTTCAGAAACAAATAAATTAGTAGCTACTGTATTGCACAAGTTGGTTTAGATTGTCCTATTGAGAAGTTAATATTAGGGGTTGGAGAAGTATCTCAGTAGTAGAGTGTTTCCATAGCACATGGAAGGCTGTGAGTTTGATCCCTATCACCACATGTACTGGTAAAACATCTGATCAATTTTGCAGTTGCATTTCTAAATTTTTAACATCCTTTTCTTCTGTAGGTTTTGGTAAAACTAGTGTGAGCCGTAGAGGAAAAGTATTGCCTGGAAAGAGACGTCCTTATGGAGTCATCACTGGCCTAGCAGCCAGGAAGGCAACTGGAATTCGAAAAGGAATTAGTCCTATGAATCGTCCACCTCTAAGTGACAAGGTAGGATGATGGCTTAATCTTGGGCCAGATATCATTTTCCTTTATGTATATGTTTGTGAAAGTGTCACACACTTAATATTAGTGGATTTTAAGACAAGGTCTCATTTTTAGCCCTTGCTGGCTTACAGAACTTGTTGTATAGATCAGGCTGGCCTTGAACTCAAAGAGATTTGCCTACATCTGCCTTCTAAGTGCTGGTATTAAAGATGTGCACCACCACACCTGGATATACAGGTGTTTTTGTGAATAAGTTTTTAGAGCCTTCTGATTTTTTTTTAAGTGTGTATGCGGTGACCTTGGAGGTCAGAAGTATTAGATACCCTGCTGCAGTTGTAAGTCATCTGTCATAGGTGCTGGGAACTAAATTCAGCTCCTGCAAGAACAAGTCCTGTTAGTTTCTGAGTCATCTCTATCTCCCCACTTAATTTTTAAGAAATTAATATTCAGTGTTTGCAGGCATAGAAGCACCAAGATGCATGTGTGAAGGTTAGATGACAACCTTGGGGAGTCTGCTCTCTCCATCTACCTTGACTGGAGTTTCGGGGATAAACTGATAGTTATCAGGCTTGCACAGCTACAGGGCCTTCTCACCAGCCTCAGAGAATTTAGATTCTTTTTTTTCTTTTTAAGATTTATTTGTTTATTATGTATACAGTATACAGAAGAGGGTATCAGATGTTATTCTAATGGTTATGAGCTGCTGTATGAGTGCTGGGAATTGAACTCAGGTCTTCTGGAGAACAGTCAGTGCTCTTAACCTCTGAGCCATCTCTCCAGCCCCAGAATTCAAATTCTTCATGTATTTTTTCTTTTGCATGGTAGAGATTAAACTCAGAGCTAGACAACCACTATACTATTGAACCATATCCCCAGCTCTGATTTTTAATTTACCTATTTGAATGAGGATCTCATGAAGGCAAGCTTTGGACTCTTGCCTTTACTTCCCAAATGCTAGGTTACAGTCATGTTCCTTCATGCCCATGCTTCTCTGGGTTTTATATTTAATATAATTTATTTGTTTTGGTTTATTTATTTTTTGGAAGGGTTTATTATTATAATTATTGTTATGTAGTCCTAGCTGTATTGAAACACAAATACAGTATGTAAATTAAAGTAGCCTCAGACTCAAAAAGATTGACTGGTCTCTACCTCCCAGGTGCTAGGATTAAAGCTATGGGCTATCATTCCCAAATTGATTTTTAGGGAGTAACATAAGCATTTTAATAGCTAAGTAAAAATCTTTGCCATTCATAAATATACCTCATTCTCAAATCCAATTCTCCCTCCATATCTGTGGGAATTGGTTCCAGGACACTTCTTTGATACTGAGATCATCACATGGCTCTAGTCAGTGTAGGATCTTCATATAAAGTATGCCCATTTTCCTGTGTACTTTAAGTCACCCTTCAGTCACTTGTAATTCCTGTCACAACATAAATACATCAGTGGTTGTTTTCCTGTAGCTAAGAACAAGTGACAAGAAACACACATATATACATTTAGTAAGCTTAGTTTCTGTCTCCTGTTTCTGAACTCACTGTTAGCCAAAGATGAGTTGAGCAACTTAATCCTTCTTGGTTTACTTACCGAGGGAGGCTTGGTTATAGGACTTGACCATACCAGCTTAAGTCAACTTAAAACTTAAAAGTTAACTTACAACAAGTAACTGTAACATACCAGATAGTTTAAAGGAGAAATTGTATTTCACAGAGGAGCCCTTCACATTTATCTATAAAATGATCTTTGGTGTTATCCCTTAAGATAAAATAAAGAAGCTTGGACTAGGAGGTACAGAGATTGTTCCTGGGATATGAAAACATACTGTTCTCATATCCTTGTTCTTGAGTTTAGTTCCCAGTGCCTATGTCAGGAAGTTTAGGATCATATGTAACTCCAGCTCCAGAGGCTTCAAAAGCTTCTGGGCTCTGCTGGCACCTGCATGTATATGCATATACTCACATCCAAAATGCTTGGAACAGGCATGATCTTGTGGGATTTTTATGTTCTTGATAGCCTTTCTCCTTGTTTCTAAATTTCCTTCCTTTTAAGAACCAATGAGGGTGCTGAGGAGATGGCTTAAGATGGATTTGCTGTTTAAGCATGTGGACATGGTGCCTTCCACAGGAAACAGCCTATAACTCGGGAACTGGAGGGATGGAGACAGGCAGGTTTCTGGGGCTTGCTGAACACCCCTTCAGTCTATCTGGAAGGAGTGAGTTCCGTGTTCAGTGAGGTTCTCTCTCTAAGTGAAGTAGAAAGCTATTGAAGAAGATACCTGAAGTCAACCTCTGTCCTCCATATGGACATGCACACAAATGCATGGCCATCCACATACATACATACCACACGCATAACTAAATAAAGATGTTTAAAACAAAAAATGGAGCCAACTATGATTGCATCATAATCCTAGTGCTTAGAAGATGGAAGTTGGGGGATTATAAATCTGAGGCTAGTTTAGATTACTTAGTATAACTCTGTCCCAGGAAGACAAATACATAGGCTGTGTGTGGTAGTACATACCTTTAATCTCATCACTCAGAGGCATAGACAGGTGAATCTCTGAGTTACTTAGTGGGTACCAGAATAGCCAGAGAAATGTAGAAGTTCCGTGTCCAAAAAAGAGAGAGAGAAAAAGAAAACAATGAAATAAATCCAAGTTATAGTCAAGAAAATATTTAAGTACTGTTTGTTTTTTAACCATTGTCAGTGGATGTTTAAGTGCTCCTCAGGCTTAAAGCAATAGGAAAATGCAGATAACCCATAAGAAATGGTTCATAGAGTTGAGTAGTATGGAGACATCTTCCCAGAAATGTTAAAGCTCAAATTAGAATTTTTATGGTGGATATAATTTACATATGTGGAGGGGGAAAGACATTTCACATATTTTGAGTTTTATTAAATTCCACCTCCAATCAATTGTACTCTATCATCTTTGTTAGTAAAATATCCTTTTCACATACTTGTTTTGGAAATTGGCCTTTATTCCTTTAGATACTGTGATAGCGTTTTAGTATTGTAGTAAAATAGTTAAAATAATTAAAACCTTACTTTTAGGTGTTTGTAGGTTCTAATGCTGGGAGTTGATGAGCAGAGCACATAACTTTTGGGCTCTGTTGAAATAGCTCACGGCAGGAGACTGTAGTGGAGCAAAATGTTCATTTCATGGCCAGAGATCAGAAAGAAAGAGGAGATAATGTTGTCACAGTTTCCCACAGTGACCTAAGAACATTCTCAGTGTGCCTTGGATTCTTTTCTTTGGTACTAGAGAAACATTTCTCTATCACTGGTTCACCTTCCCACCCAGTACCTTAATTATTTCTGTGTTTTTTTTTTTAAAAAAAGATTTATTTATTTATTATGTATACAGTTTTACAGAAGAGGGCACCAGACCTCATCATAGATGGTTGTGAGCCACCATGTGGTTTTGCTGGGAATTGAACTCAGATCCTCTGGAAGAACAGTCAGTGCTCTTAACCTCTGAGCCATCTCTCCAGCTCCTTATTTCTGTGTTATAAGTGTAATATGATTGTCATCTCTTCGGTCATTTAGAAAAATTTCTAATTATTTTAGTTTCTTCATCACCCTATTGTATTTAAGTAGTTGTTGGATTCTGTCATTGCACATTAGAAAACATTAGTCAGGCTTGGTAGTGCACATCTTTAATCACAGCACTTGGGAGACACGGCAGTTGGATTTCTATGAGTTCAAGGCCAGCCTGGTCTACATAGTGAGTTCTAGGACAGCCAGGGATATATAGAGACCCTGTCTCAAAAAACAAACAAAAAATAACAAAAATGTTTTCATTATAATAAAGTACATAACAGATGGCAATCTGATTAATACCATTGTCTTACCCTCTAAAAGAATATAGAACGATATTTTCCAGCATTAAAAAGGAAGACAAGTCTTCTGAGACAAAATGAAGTACAAAGGAAACCAGCTGCAGTTCTCAAGAGACCTAACCAGTTGAACAGAAAGTAAGTACTCAACTAGAGAATCGTGGATTATCTACAAAGATTTGTGTTAGTTACTGATCTTGTTGTGTCAGACTATTCAAGGAAACAACTTGAGGATGGGAGGGTTTGTTTTAGGTAGGTCATAGTGGTAGGGAAGGTATGGCGGTAAGAATGGGGTGATGACAGTGTCCACACTTGGGGTGAGTACTTGTACTCAGCTCACTTATCTTTTTTAACTGCTTGGGTCCCCAACCCATGGAATGTGTCTTGGTTACTTTTCTGTTATTGTGATAAGAGACCATGACCAAGGCAACTTATAGAAATAACAGTTTATTTGGGACTTGAGATTTCAGAGTCTGTGATCATCATGGCAGGGAGCATGACTGCAAGCAGGTGTGGCAGCTCTGGAGCTGTGGCAGCTGAGAATTTACGTCTTAATCCACAAGCAGGAGGCAGAGAAAGAGCACTTGGGATTGCATGAGTCTTGTGGCACTCTGTCCTTCAGTGAGGCCACTCCTCCTAATCCTTTTCAAACATTTCCACTAACTGGGAACCAAGTATTCAAAGATGTGAGCCTTTGGGGCCATTCTTACTCAAAGCACCACAGAATGGTGCTCTCTCCCTGTGTTGCATGGATTTTTTTTTTCACTTCAGTTTAATCTAATCTAAATATTCTTTTACAGACATGTTCAGATTTTTTTTTTTTTTTCATAATGATGGTAAATACTGCTAAGTTACCAATCAGGATTAACTATCATAGTGTACAAAATATTTGCTTTGATAGATGTTCAGAAGAATAGATTTAGATTTACATGATTCCTAGTAGATCATTTTAATATACTTATTTTGTGGGGTCTGGAGTGTGGTTTTCAAATTGGCTATAAATATATCTAGGTATGATTTTCTTTGAACTAATTTTGTAAATTGTAATTTAAAGAACAAATTTAGGGATAGGAAGTAATAACACTAAATGTTATTTTGTGACTTCAGAATTTGTGAATATTAGAGAGTAGACTGAGAAATAGATTAGTCATTTACAAAATAACATTTTAGTGCTGTTAAAACAGTTGTCATTGGGTGTACTTTAGAGGAGAAATATTTGTTAAATCAAATTTAATGACTTGCTTTTAATGCAGTTGCTTTCATATTTACACAAAGTCACTAAATTTGATTTAACAAATATCTCTCCTCTGTAGTATACCACATGCACCCCAAAGGCATTAGCTCAACTATGTTCACAGCAGCATTATTCGTAATAGCAAGAACCTAGAAACAACCTAGATGCCCCTCAACTGGAGAATGGATTAGCAAACTGTGGTACATCTACACAATGGAGTACTACTCAGCAGTAATATATATAAATATATATATATATATATTCTAATATATATTCTAATATATATTCTAATATATATATATTCTAATATATATATATATATTCTAAAATTCGCAGGCAAATGGATGGATTTGGAGAATATCCTCCTGAGTGAGGTATCACAAAACCAAAAAGATAAGCAGGGGATTTATTCACTCATTAGTGGGCTCTAAACAAAAAGCAAAGAACACCCAAGCTGCAAACCACAGCCACTGAACAGCTTGGAATCTGCAGGAACTTAAGAGAGACATTCAGGGAGTCCCCTAGAAAGAGAAATAGAGAAGATCTCCTTAGCTAGTTGGGAGCATAAGGGGTTGCAACCAAGAAAAGGTGGAAACAAATCATGAGAGGAGATGATGATTGAGTGAGAGGAACAACAAGAAGGGAGAGGAAAAAAGAGGTGGAGATCTTAATAGAGGAAGCCAGTGTGGGGTTGGAAAGAGGCCAGGTGCTAGGGTCACCTCTAAGAACTCACAGGATGTCCCTGCTAGGTCTCCAACCAATAGTGACGGTATTGCCTAAACAGGACTTCCCCTATAATCAAATGAATAGCCAACCTAAGTGCCATCACAGAACTTAACATCCAACGATGAATAGAGGTAGAGGCAGGGATATATGGCTGAGCACTGGGCTGAGTCCCTAGTCCAGCAGACAGCAGGGGAGGAGATGCAAGGGGTTAAGGACTGTGAGGAAAATTCACAGTGAGGCCTGGCTGGAGCTCTAGGGAGCTCACTGAATCAAGAACAGCCACCTGGGAACCATCAGGAAAAGGAACTAGGCCCTCAAAGAATAGACAACTATCCACTGACATGGGCAGTATGTGGAGCCTCGAGGGGAGGGTCAGACTGTGTTTCTGTGCATGGACTGGCACCTTGGAGCCCATTCCCTTCAGAGGAACACCTAACCCAGTCTTGATATTAAGATGAGGAAATCGAACTTGCCTGGAGTGGATGCTGAGCTGATCCACCTTGGGATCTCTTGCTCTTTCTGGGGAAGTGATGGGGGATGGGGAGGAGGGAGGCTGAAGGCTGACTGGGAGGGTTCAGGAGGACGAAGGGAGTTGGAACAAGGGGATACATGGGTAAAAAATGAGACTTTATTCTATAAAAATAAATAAAAAAGAAAAAGCAAATTGCTCATCAAATTATATTTAAGCTTATGAGTTTTAACTTTTTCCTTATTTCTAGAGGTATATGAAAACAAAGTGGCTGAGATTACTCATACATGTTTTTTGTTACAGAAATAACATTCCAGCTAATTTTACCAGGAGTGGAAATAGACTAAGTCATCAGAAAGATACTCGTCAAGCAACTTTTCTTTTCAGAAGAGGACTGAAGGTATGAATAGGCCGTGACTGTGCTGTGCTCCCTTCACTCACAGTAGATCCTTCAGTAATCATAGGCGTGGCCTAGTGCTGAGAGGGAGAGAAAGTTTCAGTGTGAAAAACAAGGTAGTAGGTTAGTTCTTCCTGATAATATACGGGGGTTCTTGTTCTAGTTCCTGCCTTTTTCTTGCTTGTATAGTGGCATCTTATAACAGTTTAGCTTGGGTTTGTACTTACTTTTTTAATCCAGGGATCCCAACAGAAGGTGTTGCTAGCATGGAACAGGCCCTTCCCTCTGGGGCTCATGCTCATCTTAAACCTGGGTTATAAAGTTACAGTGTGGGATAGCTAGTTGGCCTTAATCCCGTTTTCTGTGAGATCTGCTGGGGTTTTTGTTGTTTTTATTTTCCTTTTAGGTTCAGGCCCAGTTGAACACAGAACAGCTGCTAGATGATGTGGTAGCAAAGAGAACTCGTCAGTAAGTTTCACCTTGTTTTTTAAAGATGTTATTTCTAAGCTCGTAAGATTACTTACACTGTCCCAGTGTGTAAGAAATTAATAAAACCCAAAATGAAATTTTTCCTGCGGTAGGTAAATGGAATTCAGGACCTCAGTGTGCTAGATAATCACTGGATACTTTAGTGCACAAATGATCCAGGCTTTCAGATACCCATTTAGTACTGAGAACTAATTCTTCACTTTTTACCAATTGAAATAATATAGGTTTTCCTTATTTCTCCTTTCTCTTGCACCCCTTTGCTTCCTCTTCCCCTCCTTCCTTCCTTCCCTTTCCTTTCCTTGTCTCCTCTTCCTCCTCCTCCTCCTCCTCCTCCCCTCCTTTCTTCTCTTTCCTTTTTCCTCTCTTCCTCTCTCTGCACCTTCTTTTCTATAAATGAACCTGTTTAGCAAATGACTAGAATCTCAGAGCTTTTAGAAAATTTATAAAACTTAAGAAAGTAGAATTTTTTTTCTCCCCGTAACCCGTGAAAGTCTTTTAAAAGTCAGTTTCTGTCCATTATTTTTCCCAAGTGTGACTTGCAGAGTGCTCTGATTCCACCAAAGTTATGAGAATTTGGAATTATTTTAAAGCATGTCTATTTATTTTTTAAATATCTATTTTTATGGCATTGGTGTTTTGCCTGCATGTGTATTGGAATTAGAGTGTCAGATCACCTAGAACTGGAGTTACAGACAGTTGTGAGCTGCCGTGTTGGTGCTGGGAATTGAACCCAGGTCCTCTAGAAGAGCAGCTAGTGCTCTTAACCACTGAGCCATCTCTTCAGCCCCTGAATTTGTAATTTTTTTAAAAATTAGTAGTTACTTTTTATAAAATAAAATGTAAAGATAGTCGTGGTCCAGATGTAATGATGAGTACAGTGAGGTGTGATGTTGGGTAGTCCTTATGGGAAATTATTTGAATCTGATGCTGGAAGTATCCTTTAGGACAGGGGACATGAACCAAAAATTAAAGAGAGAAAACAATAATCATAGCCTGTGTGTGCTTCTTCAGTGATCACTATGAAATAGTGATATTATATATTGTTTATTCGTGCTATGCGTGGGTCTACTGTGACTCATCCTCAAATTCAGTGTGTATCTGACTTTAGCCTTGAACTCCCTAATTTGCCAGCCTACCTGACATTATCTGCTTTGAGCTTTGAGAGTAAAGCATAGATAAAGGAAAAGATAGTTATTTTTGGAAAAATATAATGGAAGTGCGCCAGGTCGTTGCTAATATAAATAAATATAGAGGTAGATCTGACACTATTGTGGCGGTCACCTGTTATCTCAGTGTGTGGAAGGCTGACATGGGAAGATTCCAAGTTCAAGAGCAGCCTGGATGATGGTGAGGAGGGGTGAGAAGTGTAAGGTGGGAAAGAAGTAGAGCGGTTCTTAGCCCTTCATATAAGCAGACAGGTTAGAGGCCATTGGAAGAGCGGGAGTTTAATGCAACCATGAAAATAGAAATAAGTAGAAAGGCTGAAAGTCTTGTTCCAGTTTGAGAGGTGTTTTGTTTTGTGTAAGAAGAACTTCTTATATAAACAACTTGTTTTTTCAAGGATCCATGTTGAGTTTATTTGGGGGAGGGCAAGAGAGAGAGAAAGAGAAGGGAGGGGGAGGGGCAGAGAAGGAGAAAGAGAATCAACAACTTGCTTAATGAACTACAAGTAGCCAGCAATTGGTGAAAAAAGGAAGAAAGGTCCGAAATTGTACCTCTAGATTAGAAATGGTGAGCAGAAACCTGGGATGAGAGACTGCCTAGTTTAATTAGACTCACCTCTGCATTTAATTTTTTAAATGTCTATATATATATTACATTGAAAAATATCTAACAAATTCAGATTTTTCAGTTCTTACACCTAAGATGTTGGTGGTGTCCAGTATCTTGTGTGTTTGTGTGTGTGTGTGTGTGTGTTTAATCTAAAAAATGAATGGCTACTTTGAAACTGTGTAGTTTAGAGCTGGGAGTTTGTCTTGATAGTGGAATACTTGGTACACAAAGGCAGAGAGGCAGAATAAATATTATTCAATGGGATACACTGTAAGATTGATAAGCTTCCATTTTAAGAAAAAATTTCAAACCTAGATGGCGTACTTCCACCACAAATGGAGGAATTTTGACTGTATCCATTGACAACCCTGGAGCAGTACAGTGTCCGGTGTAAGTCTTTTTCTTCCTTCCTTTTTTTTTTTTAATTCAAAAATTGTAACCTTTGGATATAATAGAAGAGTGAAGAGTATTGGAGTTGTGCTCAGCATATACTGTCTAAATTAGGATGCAAAGGGAAAGAATGTCTGTGACCCTAACCAGGCCTTTAGTCCCAATACTTGGGAGGAGGCTAAGGCAGGGGGATTGCCATGAATTCTAAGACCAGGTTTTGATACAGAGCGAGTTCAAGGCTATCTTGGGCTGACCATTTCATTATATATTTTGCACTAAAAAACATAGGTTAATTTAACTTAAGGACCACGACTTAGAAATTACTATTCATTTGACTTGTTAAAAAATGTTGTATAGATAGGGCTGGAGAGATGACGTGCTATTCTTACTTAGAATTTGAGTTCAGTTCCTAGCATTCACAAGGCAGATCACAACCATTTGTAACTCGAATCCCAGGGGCTCTAACACCCTCTCCTTGGCTTCATGGTCACTGCACACATGTGGTACATATGTATGTGTACATGGAGGGAAACACTCATACACATAAAATTATAGAAAAAATTTTTAATGTAGTTATACTTGGAAAAGTGTTGTGTGAATAGCTATAGACTTGGTAGTTAGAGTAGTCCATCAAGAGCTGGCACTGTATCTTTACTATTGAGAGCACAGTGTAATCATTGAACGTGTGTAAAGAATTTTGAGTACTTTTATCTGGTAAATTAACTAAAACTTCTTTTTCTTTGCTAGAGCTCAGAAACCACGATTGACTCGTACTGCTGTACCCCCATTCTTGACAAAAAGAGAGCAGTCTGATGTTAAGAAAGTTCCTAAAGGCGTCCCTCTACAGTTTGACATAAATAGTGTGGGGAAACAGGTAAAAACAAAAATCCTGTATTTCTTTGGATACTCACTAACAGCATTCTGATGACCAAAAAACACTTTATAGCAAATTAAACAGGATGACCTAAGCCAGTCCCTAGGCAACTGCTAATCTGTTGTGTTCTTATCAATTGCCTGCTTTGACATTCATTTAAATCGGATCTTTAATATATGATCTTCTTACTGGCTTCTTACACTTTTATAATTTATTTAAAGTTTTATTAACATTTTCTAAATTATTTAAATAATGCTCATTACATGTGTATGTTATATATTCTTGAATTAGTTGGAAGTTTTGTGGCTTTTGGCTACTATAAATAATTCTGTTTTGTTAGTTTTTATGTTCATGTATTTGTTTTTGGTGAATTTCAGTGGATAAATTTGATAGATTTTTGGTAGACAGGAGTGGCTGTGTTCTTTTATATTTCTACAGCATATGTGGGGTTTCTAAACTTCTCCCACATTTGTTAACATTTGTATCATCTGTCACTTTGAGTATACCTACAAGTAAAGTGATATCTCACTGTGATTTTGACAGTTGTGTATTGTTTTATCCTTTGATATTTTAAAATTTACTTAATTTTAGGGGCTAGAGCAATGACTCGGTGGTTAAGAGCACTGACTGTAGATCCTTTGTTTAATCCTCAGCACCTTCCTACCATTTATAATGGGATCCTATGCACTCTTCTGGTGTGCATACCTACATGCAGACAAAGTGCCCACAAACATAAAATATATAAATGGGTCTTTTAAAAGCTAAAAAATAAAAAGATACTGAATTTTATAGTCAAATTCTTTAGGGTTTTTTATAGCAATACTTGTTCATTCTCTAAATTCTTTTCCAGTGTTTAGATACTTTTTCTTATTATAATGGCTAGTACCTTGTTGGATAAGCATAGAAAGACTAGTATGCTTGACATATTCCAAAGCCTGTGGAAAAACATCAGAAGTTTGACCATGTGTGTAATACTGTTAGCGGTTGTTTACAGATCTTCACAGCTAAGCTTGCCCACTTTTCTGAGTTTGAACTCAAAAGTATAACTTCATCCCCCCCCCCCTTTTTTAGGTACTGACCATTCCAAGTATGCTTGTGCTGACATTGGGGCCTTCTCATTCTTTGCTCTGAAAACACCCCACTTCTCTTTGTAGCTGTTGTCAAGTCTCAATTGCCGACTCTCCATTTCTCTTCTCAGTCAGCTTGCCTGCCTGTAGTTTTTTCTCTCAAACTAAAAAAAATAGTTCTTAAGTTCAAAAGAACACACACACACACACACACACACACACACACACGAACATGTGCGCACACACACAAAACTGTTGACTTTAAGTTTATTGTAGATTATCAAATTGAGGGAACTCCCATCTTACTAATTTGTTGAGTTCTGATCATGAATTTATGTTGGATTTTATCATATTCTTTGGAAAACAATTTGGCAGAAATAAGGTCCTGGTCTTTAAGGTTAGAAGGGGGGCGTTGTTTAATGAGAGAGTATATGTTTAGCATTGACAGAGTTTTTGGTACAATCTCTGGAAACATGGAGAACATGGAAAAAAAAGAGACAAATGTGTTGGGTTTTATTTTGATCCTATTAATTTCTTTTCTGTTTGGAAGCACTTCGTTAGCTATTAATCAAATCAAAGTTTTATTTCAATGTTTGTAGGGCAATCAGTTAAAAACTTTGTTTTGAAATTCTCAGAAATTGAAGTAACAGTGGCTCTATTATTTTCTTAAGTCACAGTGTCCTACTGATCCTGTAGCCCAGGCTGGTTTTATACATGATATCTTTCTACCTTAAGCCTCATGGGATATTTGGATTAGGCCATTATTTTTGGGTAAAATAACATTTTTGTTGTTTGTTCTTGTTTTTTTGAGACGGGATCTCACTGTATATCCTTGGCTACCCTGGAACTTGGTATAGATCAGGCTGGCTTCACATTCATAGATCCACCTGCCTCAATGCTGGAATCAAGGTGTATGCCAACACCAGTCGAAATAATTTCATCAAAATTAATTTGATAATTTCATTAAATTAATCAAAAAATTAATTCAGATAGCAATTATCTTGGTTGTATGTTATGTAGACATGTGTGTGTTTATATAGTGTGTAATGTTAGCCTTACTGTGATAGGAAGGTAGGGGTTCTTGGACTACCTACTTTTAAGTTCTAGAGCTACTAATAGGCAACTCAATTATATATGCCTTATTTTTGTTAGAGTTAAATTATACACAAAGTTCAAGATGTTTACATATTGCTATTACTAGTTACTATTAATCTTTAAGTCAAATATAAAGGAAATGGTTTCTTCAGTCACGTTAACTTTTTCCTTCTCTTCTGTAGACAGGGATGACTTTGAATGAGCGATTTGGGATATTGAAAGAACAGAGAGCCAGTCTCACATTCAACAAAGGTGGAAGCCGCTTCGTAACTGTGGGATAGATCTACGGCAAAGGAACTCTTAAATGTTGACTGTTTGAAAAGTTGAATTGCTTGAAGAGTTCATCAGAGAAGTTCAAGAAACTTTACTTCAGAATATTCACAAGCCTAAAAAACTTTATTTTTGAAGGTTTTTTTTTAAATGTATAAATAATGCCCTGAAAGAATAACAGGGAATATACGTATCTGTTCTTAAAGATTTCGTGGTTGGCCCAAACAAAGTGATTCTTTATTGACTTCTTAGATTCCTCGTGAAGCAGAAGGAAAACAGAAAGATAGAAATTGGTTGTTTTTATGAGTGTGGTATTTAGGATTTCATCACTTTTGTCCGGTTTCTAGACTTTGTCATGGTTCATCTTCAACTTCAGAAATAAGAGTATGCCCCCCTGATGCTGTCACTTACCATTAATTTGCTGGGGTAATAAATACAGTTTCCTTTTTGTCATTAGTGGTATTTTTAAACTGTAGGAGAATTTCAGTTTTGGCTCTGATTTATGAAAATATTTAGGACATGGTTCATTTTAGTGATTGTTAGACTAACACCCCCATCTCTGATTTCTAAGCATTTAGCATTGAACTTTTAATGAGAATGTGGCTCTCAGATCACAATGTGTCAGGGCTGGAAATGCTTATTTACAAAGTTGTCTGGCAGAGCCTTGCAGGTGATGCCCATTGCACATCCTTACAGTCTGTCTTTAGTAAATGAGGAACACAGGAAAGGCAGTAGTGAATTGAAGGATTGGAAATGGTACAAAATAAAAAAGTGGGTTATAGTTAGGCTCTTTGAATTTAGTGCTATCTTCAAAAAGTTTTTTTTTTTTTTTTTTTTTAAGCTTGTAGGCTTGGTAAGTTTAATAATTTACAATTCCCCAAACAAAAATCTACTTGTATAGGTCACAAAGAAAAAAGAAAAGTTACAATGAAGTTACACTTATCTTACACATTCACTCTGTTTCTTGTATCACTCAAAGTTCAGGCTTTATAGGGAAAAAGGGTCTTTTCTTACTCTCTGCTGTGCCAAGACAGTGCTGAGAGGTCCTCACACAGTTGTAAATTGTAAGTTACAGTCAAATGCCAAAATTCAGTGACATGCTCCAGTTACAGGGATCAAGTGGCATCATTCCCAAACTTGATCTTTTGTTTTGCTAAGATTTTAATTCTCTGGGTGTTTAAGTATCTCTGCTGTTAATTTCCCCTGTAAAATAGGCAGAGTACTATGATGATTCCTGCCTGCCTTCATCGCATCCTAGACTCCATTGTCTTGGATGCTCTTTGAGTTTCTTACTGGCTAATGCTAGTCATGGGAAAATCAACAATTTCATGCTTTATACCAAAGATCTAAATCTGGTCCTTAATGTCTGTTTGCCAGTACTTCTTCTTGATAAGGGGTTTTTGGAAGCCAATCACAGAATTTGAAAATAAACTCTAGTTTCTCCTTAGCTGTGATGCTTTTTATTGAGGTCAAGGACTCATAAAACATTTTGCCAATGTGAATATTTATATTTGGTTCAGGAACAAAACATTTTAGGGTAGTTTGCTGGTAGCTTATGTTAAAGCAAATTAAAAACAACTGAGCATGAACACTATCTTTGGAACAATTTGTGAAAATATGGTATAAAAGTCTTTGTTTCCTGCTTTAAATATAATTATACAGAGGTATTAGTAATTCCATTTTTGGAAAATTTTAAAAATTGCCCAAATGTTGACTCTAAGTACATTGGAAAACAGTGTCTTTGGTATAGTAAATGTTTGCTTTTCATGCATCTGTAATTTAATTTTCTTTTAAAGCAAATTTTGCCTTTGATACAACTAAGTTAAAACTCCTGAGTGCTAGCTGACATGTTGTATATAAACAGAACAATGTGCTTTGTTGGAGGAAATTTCCTTTCTTGGAATGTGGTGTAGTCATCCTTGTTCAGTTTTTGAAGACTTTTTTTCTTTTAATTTAAACAGGGTGCAACTTAAAATTTCCTTTGCATCAAGGTGTATGCAAAACATTGATGCAGTGCATCACAAAATGAGAGTTTGTATTTAATGAGGAGGTGCTTTACACTGTACTTTTTGGTGTTTTTTGGAAAAGTTACATTAGATTTATTCTGAAGCTGTTCATTTTTGACAAATAAAATGTAACAGGTTTCAAATGAGTTATTCTGAGCTATAAAAATTGAGTTGTGGTTTTTAGGTTGTTCTGTGTTACAAAGCATTTTGTAGTGATTTTATTGATGATTTCTAGGATTTTAAGTTAAATCTGCACTGTTGGTGTTCTTCTAACTGCCCTTTTGACCATTTCATGCATAGGTTACATGAAGCTCAGCAGAAGGTAATTGAGAGGAATTAAAGATAATCAAATTGTTTACATCGAAGAGCACGAGACTAGATGAGTCTTTAGAAATCATCTGCTCATGTTTTGAGCCTCACTTCTTACAATTCTCTGTGGACAATAAACACTTGCCATATAGACAGTAGTTTTGTGGTATGTAGCTTGTCAGATACCTAAGAATTAGTATCTTATTCCAGATCCCATCTCAAAAAAACAACACACAAAGGAAGAAGATTGGTGTACTAATATGACATGTATTTTTAATCAGGTACAAACATTACAAAATAAGAAACATAACAAAGTGTTCTCAGTTGTTTAGTTTTGTTAGAGGTGTATATAATATGTTGCTGTCTGTAATGTAATTGACACAATATATACAATTTGGAGGTATTTTACTAAGGAGATTAGAAAAAAATATAGTTCACTTGTTACTACAAAGAATTCCAAATATTCCAAATGCAGGCAATATTAAAGCAAAAAAGGACTTAACTCATTTTTGATCAGTAGACCGCTCCCATTTATTTGGAATTATTTATTTTGCCACTATTAAAATCTTAGTTGAAGATTGGAGGTTGAGTGGTTGGAGGTGATGTCTTTTCCTCCTCCTCCTGCTCCTCCTCCTGCTCCCTCTCCAGGCTATACATAACATTGTTATGCTTCAGCTTTCAGAGTACTGAGTTTACAGGAATATGCCACGCTACCCAGTTTTGTCACATTTCAAAGACTAATTTATGTTTTTGTGTGTGTGCCTACATGTATATATATGCACTGTGTGTGATAATGCCCATGGAAGCCAGATGAAGGTGTTGAATCCCCTGGAACTGGGGTTAGAGGTGGCTGTGAGCAGCAGCTTGTTGTAGGTAGAGGGAATGGAACCTGCATCCTCTTGAAGAGCCATGAATGCTCTGAACTGTCTCTCTAGCTCCTTTGACATTTCAAGATGGATACTTCAGTAAACAAGCTTTTGTGAAAAGAATTTTGGATACCACTAAGATATGTAAAGATTTACTTGGAAATTGTAGACTTTTAAGTATACTCACAGGAGGTATACTAATGTATACAAACAATGCTAGAGATGAATAGAAAGCTATTTACCTAGTGTAGTGTATGGCCATTAATGTCTACTTTTTGCTTTTTTATATCCTCTAATGAGAAGAAAATAACATTTTGTTGTAATCAGTTCTTATTATAAGACTAAGAACGACAGATGTGGTAGCACACCTGTGATTTCAGTCCTTGAGAAGCAGAGGCAGTAAGATTGCTAAAGGCCCAGTCTGCTTGGTGAGTTCCAGGCCAGGCAGAACCAGACCTGTCTCAGGAAAAACTAAACTAAAAACAGAAGGACCAAACATTGTTGAATATTCATAGAGTCAATTTCTTAAATTTAAAGAGAATGTAATACACCTAAGGAGTACCCACAATGAATTTTTAATGACCTTTTAACATTGAAATTGGAGTGAAATTTGCCTCTAGTACTGAATGAGTTAAGTTTTAGCCTATAAAATAAACAGGAAGAAGGGGAGTCTGGCAACTCCTAAGACTGAATAACAACCCCCACTGCCTTTTTGTTTGGCTTAGAATGGTTGATGAATTCAGTTGTCGATTTCTATTTTCTTTTTGATGACAACTTTTTTATAACTAATTCACAAAAAATTCCATTTCTTATAACCTGTAATATGGTACCTACTTTATGAAGATTGGAGAGCTGGGTTTGATAGTGTATGTCTATAATCTTAGCTAGGAAAGCTGAAGAGCTGGGTTTGATAGTGTATGTCTATAATCTTAGCTAGGAAAGCTGAAGAGCTGGGTTTGATAGTGTATGTCTATAATCTTAGCTAGGAAAGCTGAAGAGCTGGGTTTGATAGTGTATGTCTATAATCTTAGCTAGGAAAGCTGAAGAGCTGGCTTTGATAGTGTATGTCTATAATCTTAGCTAGGAAAGCTGAAGAGCTGGCTTTGATAGTGTATGTCTATAATCTTAGCTAGGAAAGCTGAAGAGCTGGGTTTGATAGTGTATGTCTATAATCTTAGCTAGGAAAGCTGAAGAGCTGGCTTT
>PVIH01019144.1:7298-36387 GCA_004025045.1 Sigmodon hispidus | reverse complement strand
TCAGGAGATCCCACTTATTGATTGTTGGTCTTAGTGCCTGTGCCACTGGTGTTATATTTAGGAAGTGGTGGCCTGTGCCAATTTGTAGAAGTGTATTTCCCACTTTCTCTTCTATCAAGTTCAAAGTGGTTGGGGTTAAGTTGAGGTCTTTGATCCACTTGGATTTGAGTTTTGTGCAGGGTGACAGGCTCGGATCAATAAGGGAACAAAAAGAGATTAAGGGCATACAAATTGGAAAAGAAGAAGTGAAGCTATCTCTATTTGCAGATGATATGATTGTATACATAAGTGACCCACAGAATTGCTACAGCTAATAAACACCTTCAGCAATGTAGCAGGATACAAGATAAATTCAAAGAAATCAGTAGCCCTTCTATACGCTAAAGATAGAAGAGCTGAAGAAGAAATAAGGGACACATTACCCTTCATATTAGCTGCAAGTAGTATTAAATACCTTGGAGTAACTATAACCAAAGAAGTAACAGACCTATTTGACAAAAATTTTAAATCATTGAAGAAAGAAATTCAAGAGGATATCAGAAAATGGAAAGCTCTCCCATGTTCCTGGATTGGTAGGATCAACATAGTAAAAATGCCAATTCTACCAAAGGCAATCTACAGATTCAATGCACTGCCCATCAAAATCCCAACACAATATTTTTTGGACCTTGAAAGAACAATACTCAATTTCATTTGGAATAACAGGAAAGCCAGGATTGCTAAAACAATTTTACTCAACAAAAGAACTTCAGGAGGTATCCCCACTCCTGACTTCAAGCTATACTATAGAGCTACAGTAATAAAAACAGCCTGGTACTGGCATAAAAACAGACTTGTGGACCAATGGAATAGAATTGAGGATCCAGACATTAACCCAAAAACCTATGAACACCTGATTTTTGATAGAGGCCCAAAACATTCAATGGAAAAAAGATAGTATATTTAACAAATGGTGTTGGCATAACTGGAAGGAAGTGTGTAGAAAAATGCAAACAATCTGGTTTTAAAAGTAACTGAAGAATCCAGACATACCTATATTCTCACTGCCATATTATATAGATCAACTTGAACAATTTGAAAATATATTTTATTATTTTCTGGCTTTTAGTAGTACATAAGTAAAAGTATGAAACAAGCACATGCCTTTATCTTGAATCAAATATTCTTATCATGATGTAAATATGTAATGGTACATTTTCTTAGTAGTTCTAAATATCATGGATGAACTTCTAGTTTGTAGATGTCAGCCATTCTGCAGCTAAGGGATAAATTTCAATGTAAATTCAAACTAATCATTACTTTACACTTCCAATCAAAAAAAAATTGAATAACAGAAATAGATACCTTTAAATTTTTAAATTTCTATTTATTTTCTCTGTACTTGAGACTCTTCCTCATTTCTAATTTAAATGAATGCAGATATTATGCTTTGAATAAGACCATGGATATACCATTATTATAATAGCAAATAGCATTCCAATTTATTTTTTGAGTCTATAAATGCCCCACTTGCTGTTTATATTTTTGATATCAAGAATCATGTCATATCATATACTACCTTCCAAAGGTTTTCATATTGTTTAGATTTTGTTGGTTGTTATTGTTGTTGTTTTTATTGTTTCTGAGGTAGGGTCTCATTATATAGTTCTCAATAGACTAGAAATTACTATGTAGAAAATTCAAGCCATTAATTGAGAGATCAGACTGACTTAGCTCTATCTTCCTGAGTACTAAAGTTAAAATACTGCGACTGGGTTGCTTTTAATTGAGGAAAACTTTGTTTATTTTTCTGTACTATATTTTTCTCTAATATTAGGGACTCACCATAGGATTTATATATATTAGGCAAGAACTTATTTTTGTGGACATCCTTCTATCATATGCCCCATTCTAATAGCAATTTAAAACAGTTACTGAAACAAAGAAATTTGATAAGTTTTTAATTATTTGTTTTCTTATAGGACTTTTTTTGTAATTCACATTGTATTAAATAACCAGCAAAGAGTAGGTTAGCAAGGAAAAGAATGCTAATGCTCAGAAGCCAAGCACCATTTAATTTGCATTTGTTTGTTTATTTATATGTTTATTGTGATCATCATTATTAATTGGTTGATAACAAGGCAGAGTTATCTTCATTGTACATCCGGCAAATAAATATTTCTTTTATCTTGTCAACACTTTGTTTGGGAGTTGTCTGTGCCAGGGAGTAGAGCTAAAATATCAAAATGACTTTTCTGATATTTAGACAGTATTATTCAGATGCTGTTTTAGCAACATTGAACTTTCATTTCTATTTTTAGTTTATTTTGTGAATCAATTTTTCATCCCCATGAAAAATGCCAGACATATACTCCTTAAGGGAAGATGGTGCTTGTGGTTTTTGTCCATCTTGCCTGGCTCAACTGCTTCTGGGCATGTTGAGGGAGACCATTCTTGTACTATGATATTGTGATGATAATCCCTCACATCCCAGGCAGGCAGAAAGTAGAGAGAATGGCTAGCAATACTCTCATGCACACCCACTGAACCACTTCTTCAACTACACATCACCTTAATGTTTCTATCACTTCCACAAATTCCAGATGAAAACAAAGGCTTACAACATGTGTCTGTGGCAAAATTTCATATACAAACCACAATCATTGTTTCAAATTGTTCCACCTAAAATAATCCCACAGTTTTAATGTCTAACCCAAGGGTTCACATAAGGATTTTCAGGGTTAACAATGTGTCTTTGAGAAATCTCTTCTCTTTGTAGTATCTCTCATCACTGGGGACTTCCAGCTTTTAATGACAGCTAACAGCCTAGTATTTCATGGTCTTATTGCCTGAGATAGTCATTACTCATAGAAGAGCGACCTAGCATACTACGGTTTTCTGAGACTCCTAATGTGTGTAATAACTGAAAAAATTTTAAGTCAATTAAATGCTATACCCGTTCTTGCCCGTAGTCTTCACTTTTCTTAGGCTGTGTGCTATGACACATTATACAAATTATCTTATTTACAATAAACTGCCCATGACTCAGTTTTGAAGAAGACACATAGTTTCTTCTTGTTGGTGTCTGTGTCATGCACTTAATCAGAAAAAAAAGGAAACAACTATTTAAAAGTTTTCAAAATAGTTGAAAAATTTTACCTATTTTTTTAGGTTTAAAAAATAATAACTACTAACAGAGCAAAACTACAATTTATATTTCTACTTCTTAGGAGAAATAATTAAATTTTTCTAATACATGCTTATATGTATAGTGTATAAAGATATTTGTGACTATTTTTGACTTGTTAGCTTGAAGAGTCATCAAAACATGTCAAATTTGTGGAAATATTCCATACTCAGTGTTGTTTGTGATTCACATTAGTTTTAAAAATCTTTGCTTTTAAAAGAGCTAAAAGTCAAAAATATTCTTGAAATCTGATTTTCCTAAATGTTTATCTTCAATTAATATTAATGGTTTTATAATCCTATTTTTAACCATTAAATATAATACATATAATATTTGTGTACACACTTATGTGTCCTCAGATAGCTTAGGCTTATAAGAGGTCTTCAATAAAAAAATTAACATTCTAAGTACTATATCTTAATTAAAAGAATATTGTGGTACTGAGAAAAAGCTTAGTCCAAAAAGGAGTTATTGCTGTGGTGGGGAAGCAATAGAGAGGGAGAGACGAGGATACTACTTATGGGAAAGAGAAAATGAAAAAAGCATGGAAAAGTGGTAATTAGGGGTTGTGGTTATATATCATTTATTTAATAAGAAATAGCCTAAAATATCATAGGACAGAGTCACCCACAGAACCAAGCCCTGAACGACAAGGTGTGATGACCCATGCCTTTAATTCCAGCACACAGGATTTCTGTGAGTTCAAGGTCGAATAGAGCCATGTGTTGGTAGCACACATCTTTAAAATTAAAACAGTGATAGCTGATGAAGGAAGAAAGATAACGTAAGAGGAGGCAGGCATTCTTCCCTTCCTCTGTGTTCCCTTCAGGCTGATGATTAAGAGGCACTGAGTCTGAGAATTTGTGGTGACAGGATCTACCCTTTTGCCCTAAGGAATTGGCTAGGTGAGAACTTGATGTGTCTGTTTTTCTACTCTTTGATATTTCAGCTTTTCTCCAATATCCAGCTCAGAGATTTATTAATAATACCACACAGAATTTGTACAAAAGGGGGAGGTATATATACAGAAGAAAGAGGAAAGAGGGTAAAACCACAGTAAGAATATCTGACAAAGTCAGAAGTAATCATGCAGTTAACTATCTATCTATATTACATGTCCACTTGTGTGTAAATACATATTATACCTTTAATGATTTTTTTCATTTATACTGCCTGACAAATTCCCATTGCAGAAGACATCATGCATGTCAGAAAACTTCTGAGTTAGAACTGACCTAAATATCTCTCTTCTCTAAGGACTGACTTTCCTTGCACCCAAATGCATCATGCAAGCTTCCAAAGGAGAGAGGCAACCAGCAGTCCACCCAGCTATAACACCTCTAAACTACATCAACCAGTATGGCATGATAACCCTAAAGTGCAATAGTATCACTTATAATTGGACCTAACCAATAGCTCTATAGTGCACTTATAAAATCATTCAGCAAGAGGGAAAGCATATGGGGTACTGGAAATCTAGCTAACTATTCAGTGTTAGTGAATTCATGGTTATTGAATGAGAATCTACCACATCTAATTTACTAAACCAGCATACTCCCCTAAAACAATCTAAATATTTATCTTTATAGCCACAGATACATGTCAACTTTGCTCCTCATCAAGGGGACTTGTTTTAACAATAGAAGGCCACTAAACAAAATTACAACCAATCATTACAGAGATGTGGATCCCAGTCTAAATAGATACTTCTACACAGCAGCCATCTTCTAGGACTCAGGGTACATCATGCGAAAGGAGACAGAAAGATTGTAAGAACCAGAGGATAAGAGAATTTGCTGTAAGAGTAAGACTACTAGTAATATCAGAAGTTATATCTACCCATAAGTTTCCCTTTCCATAAAGGACTGCTCAAATAGGATCTGAGGAAGTATGACGTCAATAGACATGCCAAACTGAACTTGGAAAACCCTCATATGTAGGTAACTGAGAAAATATGGGAGCTGAAAAGATGGTCTTTCTCAGGGAAAAGCATACTAATCGATTGTCCTGTGACGAGTGATCAACCCTGAAAGCATACATACAGGTAACACTTTGCAGACTGACAGAACGGTACTTAGGAGCACACACATATGGACAGTACCACTTAGTGAAGAGGCCATGTATTTGTAAATGAGTGGAGATTGGTAGATGGAAGGGCATGGAAAAAGAAAAGAGAAGGGTGAGATATTATAATTATAATTCCAAGACAACAGCAAAACCAATAGCAAAAGAACACTAGTCATGAGAAACCCTCTTTTGAGTTGTTAAAGACTCCACAAACCCAAAACATTA
This sequence comes from Sigmodon hispidus, assembly GCA_004025045.1. Classification (NCBI taxonomy): domain Eukaryota; kingdom Metazoa; phylum Chordata; class Mammalia; order Rodentia; family Cricetidae; genus Sigmodon; species Sigmodon hispidus. The sequence continues at coordinate 30,929 of PVIH01019144.1, read as the reverse complement.
CAGGCTATTGCTATTTTTCTTGGTTGTGCTCCAAAGGTGGATAGTGAATCCGTATTTCTGAAGACACAGTGTATGGGGTCCAAGGGCTCCTGAGCTGGATTTGAAATGAAATTTACCTCTCTCAGGACTAGCTTTCCTGGCACCATGCAAGCTTTCAAAGGAGGGAAGCAATCAAGAGTCCTACACATCCAATGGATCTCTACTCAAAAAGAAAGAAATTCTACTTGATGTAGAGAAACTAACAACATACCTAGGCATAATGAAGTCATAGATTATGCAGTAGAACCTACTATCACCATACTACACTTTTTTAAAATGACATAATCTCTATTCTAAATATTTATTCTTACATCCATAGTTAAGTTCAATTTTCACCTCCTATCAAGGAAACTTTTGTTTGCAATAGAATGAGAGCATTATAGAAAACAAGTCAAAATACAAAGCTGTGGAGCCCTGTTCTAAATGATACATCATAACCCAATAACTTAAGGCTCAGAAATAATTGTGGAAGACAGAGTGGAAAAAACATAGGAATCACAGGACCAAGATGTTTGTTGTGAATCTGTGTCCTTAGAATTATAAGAGAATCTATATCCATGAAATCTTAACAAAGTGGATTCTTAAGCAATGATTTATAATTAAAATAAAAGGCTTCACTTCCATGTTCAGCAATAGATTGGCAACACAAAATGAACTCAGTGGTATTTTTTCATTGTTTCTGTTTTTACATTTTTCATGGCTTTCTTTGGTCTTTTTGTTTTGTTTTGTTTTCTGGTCTTTAGCTGTATAATATTAGCTTTTGATTTGTGTCATTTTATGTTTGTGTATGGGTAGAGGGCCTTTTTCTAATTTTTTAAAAATTCTTTTGGTTTATGTTTGTTTGTTTGTTTGTTGTCATTTTGTTTTGTTTATTATTCTTTTTCTTAAAAAGAAAGCAAGAAAAAAGACATGCAGTTGGATAGCTGGGAAGATGGGGGATCTAGGAGAAGATGGGTAGTGGAAAATCCGGATCAAAAAACAGAGTGTAAATTTTCGATTTTAAAAACAATTAAAAAAAATAGAGGCCATAAATTTGAAAGAGAAGTTGAAAGATAACTGGGTGAGATTTGACTGTCGTGTTTTCTCTCTGTGATACTTCAACTTTTCCCTGATATTTGGTTCTGAGTTTCTTTCAATACAATTCTAATTCATGCTACATTGTTCATAAGAAGCCATGTTAAACTCATAATGTACTGTTATAATGAAAGTACATAAAATTTCATACAGGATTTATTTAATCTGCTTCTTTTCTCACTTTCTTTTTTTTTTTTTTGTTTAAGTTTCAGTTTTTTGGACACAGTATTGCTATGTAAATATCCCTATCCTGACCTTGACTCAAAACCCTCGTGGCTCAGCTCTCAAAGTACCTATATCACCATGCATAGTTAATATTTGATTCTATAAAAAATAATGTTTTCAAGCAAATAGCATTATATTCTAGAAAACTTCCCTCTAACTAATACTGGAGAGAATTCACCTTTCATCCAAAAATATTAAAAGCACATTAGAGTTACAAAAATATTCTTAACATCTGTGGTTAGTTTATATATAAATAACTGATATTTGAAACCCACCCTTTTCATTGGCTGCCTTAAGCCACTTGGGACTACAAAGTCCTATTCTGGTGATCCCAGTTTGCATAGTACAGGACATTTGCTGTTCCACTGTTTTGTCTTTGTTGACATACTGTATTCTACATTTCTAGGACATTCCAGGGACTGTTTCTTTCTTAATTGTCTATGAATCACCAATGTTTGCATATCAGTTGTTTCAGATTGTTACATTGAATTGATATGCTGCCTTTGAAAAAGAGATGCATATTTTCTACATTCTATCATATTATCTCTGAGCTGCAGGTAGCACTTTATAATGAACCCCACGCATTTTGAAAAGGGGTATTTGCGTTTTGATTTAAAAAAGAGTATTATAACATGTCCTGGGGAAAGGCAATTTCTAGGGAATTTGGGCATATTGCCATAAATTTGTAGTTTTTTTTTTCTTGAAAAAAGAAAAAAAAAGCTGTAGCAGATAATTTGAATTATTTTAAATTTTATTTCATAAGCCATTCTGGAGATTGGCATTGCCAAACAACCATCACTTTAAAATTAATGAGTCCACAGAACAACTACCTGTGTATGTAGCAGATGAAAACTCAGTTTTCCTCAGTTGTGGAGTCCAGTGCTGTCACTGATTGAAAACCATGGAAAGTACTAATACTTCATCCTCAGTCAGCATGTGTATCTCTGTATCTATGTTGTTCTCTAATTCAACTGGGCTTTGATACCTGAAAAGAGGTTATAGTTCTCAATTACAAAGCTTAGCCTAATCTCTAGTTGCTATCACATTAGACAGCATTAGGGGTGATTGTTAAATATAAGTATTTTCTTGACATTTTATTATGAGATTTTGTGTAATTTCCACTGTGTGCATGTTTTTCTCATATTTTACACTATACATTTAATCTGCATAGCTAGGATCAGAAATCATGGACAGTCATATACAATAGTTACCGAACTTTCCAATAATGAATTTACTATAACTTCACTTTTTATACTAGCTTTCTGGTTGTGTTAGTCTTTCCACTACATATATTGAGATACATGCCTTCCATAGTTCAAGGGTTTTACTAGAAATTTTCTCATGAGGCATCATAATTCATCATAATAAATACTCAGAAATTCCATAAACTTAATGAATCATTTTGAATATGAAAGGTTACAGCAGTTCACAGTGAGACTTGATGACAGTCATTCAACTCATACAAGAATCAAACTGGAAACAGTCTGTGTTACTCAGTAACTAATAACAATTGACATTTATGAAATGCATATATTTCATGAAGCCCTTGGTGAGCTCATTTCATTTACATCAGGCTCTCCTATGATTAAGGGTTTGTTAATATTCTTCTTCTCCTTTTTTTTTTCTTTAAACAGCAACTGAGGTGAAAAAGGTTGTCTGGGGTTAGAGATTTAATAACTGTAGAAATAAGTATCCAACTTAGGCAACCTGTTTTCAAAGCCCACTTTTCATAAATGCTGACCTGTGAGCTTAATTTTAGGCACATTCTCCTATTGAACAATGGCTATTAATGTTAGAAAAGGAACATTATGTATGGTCCATTGGTATGTGATCAATGGGAATACAGTATGGCTATATTATGACCTAAAAGATAAATCAGTTGATTAAATCAGATACAAATACTGGAATTGAAAGGATGTTAATTATGCTCCAGTAAGTAAATGAGCAGCATGAATGGGTGTTCTTGTAAATGGGGAGATCATAAGGGTGGGTATGAATTTGAGAGGCCTGATAACTGAGTTTGATGGGGTGCATGATGTAAAATTACCAAATAAGGCTATAAGGAATTTTTGCAAAGGGAAAATAATCATGTTAACTATTTCTCCAATCAAAACTCAGGTCTCTGTGTCTGTATGTGTTTTCTGAGCTTTTTCTTTGGTTTCCTTTTTTATAGTTTTGTGATATTCTGGTGTGCCTATTTTTATTTCATATTATTTTTTTTTCATGACTGTATTTTAGATGCCAGTTTGTATGAAAGAGATGGGGGATGGACTGAATTTTAGCAGATGGAAAATTGGGAGGATATGGGAGTAGTGGAGGAGAGGAGAAAACAATAATAATATATTGAATGAAAAAAATCTATGGTGAATAAAAATTGTAAAAAGAAAAGAAACCAGGACATTATCATTGCCCATCATACCTCACAGGATCACCTCTATGTGGTTCCACGTTTTCAGGGTCTTTACATCATGGACCTTTTAAGCTTGATGTTGAACCTGGTATCCAAATATGCACACTGTTTATAATCTTTTTGATTTTATATCTTCAATTTTGCATTATTTTATATAATAGAGGTTTATTTATTTCTCCTATTTGTAGTTATCAAGTACTTAAATACTCCCCAGTTTTACATCCATTATCTTGATAATAAACACTCTTGGAAGGTTCCAGTTTGGACTTGTTTTAGCACTACAACAAAATTCTCTGGCATAAGGTTTTTGTTTGGAATATTTAAAAAAGAATAATTGAATTATAAAGTTTAAGTTCAACATGGTGTTTTCTTCCCTTTGTTTCTTTCACTTTTATGTTTTATCTATCTTTGTGCACATAAAAATTATGTCACTGATGTTAATGAGAATGTTTTCAAAAGGTTTTTGGTTACTTGGTTATTCTTTTTGAAACATTACCTAATAAACCTTTGATGATAAAAAAAATTGTAACTTTAACTGATCTTTGTTATTCATAGTAGAAACAAATTGGGTTACCGTGTATGTGTGTGTGTGTGTGTGTGTGTGTGTGTGTGTGTGTGTGTGTGCTATTTTAAGCAATAGACAGTGTTGCTACCATTTTTGTTAATTAATTAAAATGATATCCTCTCTGCTTACATTTGACCCCTATCATTTGAATTTTATTTGTTTTTATAACTAAACTACATTGAACTAATATGCAATGATAGAAAGTGTTAACTACAATTTCTAATTTTCTAGAAATTTTTGTATAGTTTTATCATTAATTTTCCCAGATGTGTGGACAAATATATAAAGATATTTACATTCAATTTATGCTTATGAGAATGTTATATATTTACTTACTATATGATTAATTTTAATAATATATTATATACTACATTATTCTCATAACTTAGGAGCCAGTGACATATCAGAGAATGTAAAGGGGCATGCTACCAAATCTAATGACATTGAGTTTAACTGCTGGAAGCCACAATTTGGAGAAGGAGTCAATTCTCCTGCAAATCATCTTCTGACCTGCACATATACACTGAGATATGTGAATTCCCTTCTGGTCCCCTCATACATTTTGACATAAAATAATAAATAAATGTAAAAAATTAATATTTCTATGTTTTCTTAATACAAATTTGATAAATTGTATATTTCAAAGAACTTAGCAGTTTTACCTGTTATAATACACAGTTAATGCATACACAAGTTGAACATTTTTTTATGTTTTCGGTACCTGTAGTATTTTTAGTGAAAATTATATTTTCTTTTTCAAGATGTCTTCATAGTTATTTACTATTCTACAAACATTTCTCATTTAATTGACCTCAGGACTTTTGTATTTAAAGTATTATTTCCTACTTTTCTAGCTTTTCTGTATGCCACATAGACATAATAGACAGCCAGTTCTGTTTGTGTTTTATAAATATGCACATTTTCTTTCATCTGTCCATGCATGCTTCATGTTACTTTAGGAATGTCATCTTACATGATTGGTCAGTTTCAACATATTTTCTAGGTGCCACTTAAAATCACCTTTCACTCTATGATTACCTTACATTAAATGTGTTCTCTTTGTTTTTGGTGGCCATTTGTCTAAATAGTCATTCTGCTCTAAGTTAATTCATGGCCCTTTCATAAACTTTATAGTTAAATAATCCAATAGTGTTTATACAGGTTCATTTTATAATTCTTTTTTATTGAGAGTGAATAAAAATACTTCAATCATTGACAATATCATGCCAGGACCTCCTCACCCTTTCCATCTCTTCATAGAGCCTTTTCCCTAGCTCTATGTTCTTTTAATTATACAGTTAAATCATAAGTTCTGTAAAATTATCATTTTATAGTTGATATTCAATAGATGTTGCTCTTTATCCTTTTCTTCTTCCTTCTTTTTTTTATTTCTACACACATACCTGATCTGACCTAAGAACTGTCCTTAATAATTATTTTTATCTTTATTTTCTTGAAAAAATTGTAAATTTAAGGATCATGGAAAATATTTTAAAATTTATCTTTTCTAGGAAGACATTTTTCTGTGTGTACAGTTATAATCTATCAACCACTCTTCTCCTAAGTTTAAATTTTTGCATCCCATTATACCTGAGGTATAACACTTTCTTGTACTAAATGTTGAATGAGGGTTTTACTGTTTGATGAAGGCATTGCTGGCTGGTCAAAGATGTTGTCTCTCTTTGCCTGACAGCTTTTCCAAAAAGTTTGGCAAAAAAAAAAAAAACCTCCATCCCTCCCAAGTAAAATATCCTGTCTCTATCTGCCCTTATCTGGAAAATGTCCCTGGGCCTGGAGGACTAACCTTATCTGAAAGCTGTCTCCAAGCAAGATGCCTGATTTATTTTTTACCTTGTACCCTGGTATAGATTCTTGTTAGAAAACTTGTACTAAGAGATCTGGGGTATGGGACTCTTTTGCCACAGGGGAAGGAATGTGCCACTTAATGCAAATTAGGGTTTGTCTCCAGGCTCTTCAATCCTGTATATTTCTTATACTCTAGAATAAAGTTTAGCTATTTCACCGAAAGTAGTCTTCCACCATGCTCATGACTGCATACAACACTTTCTGTTGCCTTTTCAGCTCCTCTGCCCCTGCAGACTAGTGACCAACAGCTCAAGAGGGAAAAAGAGCCCCCACAACTGTACATTTTTCTCTGTTACCATGCCTTTATTAGTTATTAGGATTTAATTTTTGTCTTTGATGCTCATCCATATGACAAGGAGCAGTTAATTTTATTCACACTACTTCAATTATTCAATTTCATGAACCCTTCTTTAACCAGTCCATGAAAATGTTATGGGTAAGCTTCTTACAACTTGCCTTCTTCATTTCTTCAGTCCATATGGGCTTCCAATGATGCCTAATTTGACTTTTTACCATGTATTATTGCTGTCATACAAATTCCTGATATTTGCTGCAGCCTTTTACTTTTCTATCTTTTTACCATTTTTCAAAACTTTATCCTTTTAAATTCTGTAATTTTTCTCTTGTAATTTAAGCTGCTTTATTTGGTTCCACTATACCATTTTATTGATTTTTTTTGTTGTGGTGGCATAATGATGTTAGTGCTTAATTTTACTACTAGGCTGATTATTCCTGGAATTTCAATTTCATTCCTTATTACACAAAAATTTAAGTTTCTTGCTAAACTCATCTTTACCTTATCCTTTCCTTTTCTTGAATATTCTAGTTAATTTTAAAGCTCATTTGACAAGTTCATTATCTAGATTGTATGAGTGCCCATCTTCTTACCCTCTCTCCTCTTGGTCTTATTTTCGTTATGCCTCATAAGTTTTGATGGAGTGCCAGACATAACGTTTAAAATATTGCACAGGCTTTGAATGATGTTGTCTTTCTCAAAGAGGATTCGATTATCCTCTGACTATCCTCTGGCAAGCAGGGGCAAATCAATACAGTCTAATGAGAGACTGAGTTGACTGGAGGCAGCATTTCAGACTTGAAACGAAAACATGTCTGTTAAATGCTGGTTTGCTCCATCTCTCTTAGTATTTGTCTGAGCTCCTCTTCAGTGACAGATACTAAACTCCAGTGATTGTCTTTCCAGTATGCAAAGACCACTGCAAGCTATACTAAGCTTTCAGGGTCTCTCAGCTTTGTTTCTTGACTACCATATTCTCTAGATGAAACCCATTTGAGCATCACTAACGTAAATGCAAATGGCAGTGTGCTGATCTTTATTCTGTACCTTCCATCTCTCTTAAATTTTTACCTCTTAAAATCTAGGAGTGTCCAATATCTAAAGATATTTTTGTTGTTGTTACTGTTAAATATGAGCTACATTTACCAGACAAAACTCCTGACATTCACCTCAGACTCTGATAGCCAGCTAAAGAAGCCCATGGTGCAGTATTCATTACAGATGTTAAGTGTTTCTGTATTTCTTTCTTTTTATAGATAAACGAGTATCTACTTGTTCCATTGAATGCTTGTTTGAGTTTGGGCTTTTCTCATAGAAAAGTAAATTTCACACAAGGATGTCTATCCATGCATGACGTTATGATTATGATCATTGTTTTGCTGAGCAGTCCATCTGGTTGTTTTGTTTTGTTTTAAGCTGAGACTGAATTAGGGACTTTTGAATGTAATTGTTAACTTTAGTTAAGTTCTAAAACACTGCCACTGTGTGGTAACTCTTTGACATAGCAACACCTCTATTTCTAGAGACAAGGTTGCCCTTAGCAAGTTGATTCTCCTTTCCTTTCTCTTCCCACCACTCGTGGGTCCCTGTTTTTTGTAAGAGTTCAGCTCTCTATATTTAGGAACCACACCTCCATTCCTGCCCAGTTTTTCAGAATTTGCCATCTGCACTTGCCTCTCTTACTGAACTTGAAATAAAATGATGACTTTCTCAAGACAAAGGAGATCACATGTAATGTCTGACTGTTGCAGGTGGAGAGAGTCTATACTCATTATCTATATTCTTGTGGAATTGGCTTTATTATCTAAAGCAACATTCAAAATGCTTATGTTCATTGTGTATTTTGATTGTGCTATACAAATTTTACACAAATAGCTTAATAGAATTAATTTTGGAGATATTAACAAGACACATTAAAATGCACCATTAAAGAATTATTCTGTGCATTTGAATATATAAGGTCATCTATTCAGACTGACATTCAAAGTTTAAATTTTTCCTCTTCATCCCCCTCCATCCATATTCACCACCCATCTACTCTACTGTAACCTCATTTTTATTGTTTCTAGTACTTATCAAATTTGAAACTAAAACTGACAGATGATAGATTTGTCTCTTGTTTTTATAAAATGTAAATTCTTTAATGCATAGAACTTTCTATTTATTGTCATTGTACTGTATACTTTTATGTTTATTTAAAACAAAGTTCCTGTGTCTTCTGGGCTGGCCTCAAAATGAGAGTGTACTCAAGGATGGCCTTCTGCCTGAACATTCTGTCTCTATCTTCTACTTGTTAGGATTAAAGACCTATGTCTCCACACCAAGCTTCAGAGACCTTTCTTTGGATCATCAGGTTTTAGGCACCTGATATAGAACAATTAATGTGAATACTTGAAAACAGTAATTTAGCATTGTTATTGGTTTATATATGTCTTTCTCACCTTGCAAAATGGCAGATAAAATGTTAAGAAGCCAAAAGGTAAGGAAAAGAATTCTGAAGTCCAGAAATTTGATGCCAATAACAAAGTTAAAATGGAATAAGTTCAAAGCCATATCAGACAGGTTTGCAGACACTCGAGATCTATGAGTGTTCCAGAAAGGACAAATCCAAAACAATGTACTTAGCTGCTGTCCCTTGGACTACAAAGAAAATTGAAAAGGTTCTTGATTATGCATAAAGTCTGTTAATAGAAATGATCACAGAGTAATCTGGTGCATAAGCATTACAGAATGTATAGATGCTGTCCTCCTGAAGATGTGCTTTTAAGTCTGAGCTGATGAGCCCAGAATATAATGCCCGGCATCATAAGTGGGAAGGCTGAGAGAAGGTATTATTTTCTGTATCATTTTGTAGATCTAACTTCACTTATTTACAAGAGGGCAATGATGTGATTCCTAGGTATGGGTCTACTTCATTAGCCATGTCATGCTTTATATAAAACATCTCAGAATCTGTCATTTCCACTTACAGGAAAATTAATATTGGCATATACCTATAAGCATTTTCCTTGTATTTTCTTTCTGTAATTTCAAATTTACATTGAGGTCTTTGATCAAAGTATGTTAAATGTATGTATGAAATGTCTGATGAAACACATTTAATGTGTGCAAATAAAAATATGGCATCCACCTTATGAAAATTCTACAATAGTTTACTGATGCTTAACTTCAAGAAGAGAGAAGCTAAAAAAATGGAGGTAATATTGAGGTGAGCAATTTCTAACATGGCAGAGATGAAAAGACAGCATTTCAAAGAGAGAGTAGAGCAGTTTTACCCAAAACTGAAGCTGTTCTAATGTTGTGTGTTTTGTTTCTTTCCTCTCTAAAAAATGATATTCAACTTTACAATTAATGGCCTACTGCTTTCTCAAAAATAGAATTAAATAACAAATACATTTAAGCAAAATGGAAAACACAGACCATCATCTTATGGCCATCAGTGCTTCTGCTGAAAGCTTTTGTTCAAGTATCTTAACTGCGTCCTTTGGAAAAGTAGCATACCAATAAGTAGGTGTCAAACTTTTCAGAAACTGCAAGAAAGAGAGAGTTAAAATTACTGAATTTTGTGCTGCAAGATACTGGTAAAGCATATTCTTTAAAAAGGTGGATTTGATGATATGTAAATTATGTCTCAAAAAAGAAAAGAAGTTACTGCCAAAACTAAAAAGTACACGATTAGTTCTTCAGAGGGAGAAAAAAAATTGAACTCCAAGTAATAAAACAAATTCACTTCTGAGTTTGTAAGGCCATCTCCCTCTTGTTCTTACTCCATCTCAATCTCATATATAAACCAAATGTATTGATTAGCTCAATTCCAAAGTACGTTCCAGCTATAATATTCTGACTTTGGGGAAAAATACCCAACTTCTGTTGAGATTGAATAGGAAAAAAAAACCAGATAAATGATTTTGTCCTAACACATTGTTCTAAGGTGACTTTCGTGGCTTAGTTATTTTTATTTCTATAAAATATATACAAATGTGTAACTTCATATGGATCTGTATAAATAATTTCCTTAAGTTTATTATGAAATGAGACAACATGCTTTGATTCATTAGATTCCAAGAAAATCTTTGTCCATCTCAAATAAAAAAGTCTACAAAGGAAAGGCATGGATTTCTTTCACTCAGAGCAGGCTGCATTTTAGGGACCATTTGGAGTCTACTTAACATATAGTTTGGCATAATTTTAGTGAGTTTGACAACTTCTGTCATAAAGATACAAAGATGCTGTTATTTGTAACAGGGTTTAATCAAAAACAATTTGATAGTAAAGTCATTGAACACAACCCAGGTAGTCATGTGTGCAACATGTCAGACAGGTCAACTTATCATTGTCAATTATTACTTTTCACTTCCCCCAATTTTCATGTACGCCCACTCCATAATACCTTCTTTCCATTTGGAGTGAATTTTGTATATGTGGAGCTGAAGAAAATTCTTAAGAAGTGTGGCTGCCATGTACTGGATGCATGCTTATTGTCCAGTGGTTAACCCCTTGCTAATTCTTCGGGTACCTTTTTGTTATCTTCTTTCACATTGCAAGTCACCTGATGGATAGTTGTAGCATTTCTTCTACAGTGTATCTACAAAGCACCTGGTTCTTTGTGTCAATGTGGTGCTTTGATCAATCTTCAGTGAAAAAAAGTTTTTCCTCAAACAAGAATGGAGAATATGTATGTTTTACTCATTAAATCAATAGGCAAATTCTGTGTTAAATGATGTCAAAAGTCTATGAAAAACCATGCATAGATATTTCAAAATTATTACAGTTACTTTTTTAACTATTTATTACAAAGATAAATTTTACTTTCAGATGCTAAGGTCTCTGTGTGCTCCATGAGAAGACGGGGATTGTAAGAGGTGACCTCAAGCCACACTGTTTCTGGGGCACTATTAAGCGTGTCACTACCCTGCAAGCCAAAGTACTGGGCACACAGCATAGGGTCACTAAATACCTTTATCTGTGATCACTTAGGAAACAATTCTTCATGGATTGTTTGTCCATTCTTGGTTTAACAAGTAAATGTTTATAGAAGTCAAGAGAGAAATGGAGAGAGAAAGGAACAGATGGTGAATGGAAGATGCTCTTGTACAGATTTGAAGAGCATCCTCCTCTGCCTATTAATTACAGCATATAAGGAGACTACATGGGAAAAAACTGTTTCCTAGAGAGAAGGGGGACAGAGAAAAGAGACAGAGGGAGACAGAGATGGGGCCTGAGACAGAGAAATGACAAAGACACACACAAACACATAGATAGACAAAGAGCCTTATCTGTATAACTTAAATTCAAATTTAAATTCTTGTGAATTTTTCAAAAATCAAAGAAAGGGGGAAAAGAAGTTCTGTTTTTACTAGCACTATAAATACATGTTGAATTTTTTCCAAAAATAGAATGCAAAAGGAGTTACTTTTAAAAAATAAATCAAACTGATGTTTTCAAATTTTAAAATTACAGTGTTAAATACCAAGTCTGTACATATGATTCTTTTTTATCTTTTTATTTCTTTTTATTATTATTATGAATGAATAAGTCTCACTTTCTAACATTGTATATCCTTATTCAAGGTCCATTCCCCCGCCCACCACATCAGGTCATTCTTTCTTCTCCACACATCCCCATCCCATCCCTGGGCAGGCAGCAGGCAGCCCCATGGTCGCACTGCCCCAATACTGCTTAGTTCAGTTTCCACTCCTGGCAGATGCAGTTTTCTCCCCCCTCCCTCAAGAGTGAGTTGGGTGTTATTCTAAGGAGAGTGGGATCCAAGGAATCAGTCCAGTATGTTTCTGGTCCCAAGCTGCTCAGTGGTTGTGGTTTGCAGCTTGGGCATGCTTTGTTTTTTACTTGGTTGTTTGTTTGATTGTTTAGAGTCCACTAATGAGTGAGTACATCCCCTCCTTATCTTTCTGAGTTTGTGATACCTGGCTCAGGAGAATATTCTCCAAATCCATCCACTTGCCTGCAAATTTTAGGATATCATTTTTTCTTACTGCTGAGTAGTATTCCATTGTGTAGATGTACCACAATTTGTTAATCCATTCTTCAGTTGAGGGACATCTAGGTTGCTTCCAGGTTCTTGCTATTACAAATAACACTGCTATGAACATAGTTAAAGCTCATGCCTTTGGAGTGTGACTGTGCATCTTTAGGGTATACACCCAGAAGTGGTATTGCTGGGTCTTTGGGGAGATTGATGCTCAATTTTCTGAGAAACCACCATACTGCATTCCAAAGTGGCTGAACAAGCTTACACTCCCATCAACAATGGAGGAGTGTTCCCCTTGCTCCGCATCCTCTCCAGAATAGACTGTCCTCTGTGTCTTTTATCTTAGCCAATCTAACAGGTGTCAGATGGTATTTCAAAGTTGTTTTGATTTGGATTTCTCTGATGGCTAACGATGATGAGCACTTTTTCAGGTACATATGATTCTTGACATGAGGACCCCTTATGCCTATTTGTCCTGATGCCTTATTAAGTCTACAAATCTCCTAAAGAATCACAAATTCTGAAGCTTTTTAAGTTTGGGCAGTATGATCAGATAGTGATTTTTTTTTAATTGGCATTTCACTACTGGCCTTCAATGAATGTTGAATCAAGCTATCTTCATAGCAAAAGTCTTATTTCTTTTCCAGTTTCTTGCCAACTCACATGTAATTACAGGAGACACAGTATAAGACATATATAAGAAATTTATCATTCTATATTTATAACTTAAAATATTGAACACACATTTTTGAAACAACTTTGCTTACTATTGTATTTACAAAGAAAAAGTAGCAAAATGCTCTGATTTAATATTTTATCAAATTTTAAGTGTATGTACAAAGACTGGTTAGAAGAAAAGCAACTGATTGAACAGTAAATTAAATTTATTTCAGAGGTCATGTGTTATTGCTTTTCGAGAGCCAGGAAGTATCTTTCTAACTTAAGGCTCAGTGCACCTTTAAATTCATTTCAGAATTGTAGTTTTACAGCTTTAAAACAGAAAAGTCTAAATCTCCTTTAAGAATTTCTGTCTATTTTTTACTAGTTTGCATACAGGAGAAATTTTACTAGCTAAAGTATTCTAAGTCATCATTTTTTCTGTCATGATTGTGTTTGAGTTTGTTTTCCACAGTCCTTCATTTTTAATGCATTGCTATAATTATTGCATTTTGAGAACCATCTTGAAACTAACGACTACATTCACATAAATGTGAATTTATCTCAAAATTCACATTTCCTGATATTATTGTACACAGTTAAGGTTGAATAATTGAACAAATGATAGTGAGATAACTTAGAATTTACTGGAGACAAGTGGAACATGACCTAGGAGTTATTGCAAAAGATATAAATGATTTATACAAAAGTAAATAAAAATATCAAGGTAAATTTTGGGATTTCATAATGCATGACAGAAAAAAGTCATGGCTTGTAATTGGCCAAAATTAATCACATGTACAACGTATTCTTCAAAGCTAATATAAGAATGCAATTTTATTCTACAAACTTGATAGGCACCATAGTTTCAAAATGTATCAAAGACATACAATTAATGCATTGTTGTTATTTTTCAATTGCTTATATTTATGTTTGCAATAGATAAATTTATGTTTCATTATTAAGTGAGCACATAAATATGTATGGAAACAGTCACTCCTCATTTTTGTTACTTACCACAATATTTGTTCCCAAATTCTTCCAATTGGTATTATGTACTTAAAGAGACAAAGATTTTATATAGACCAATATAGATTATAACTAATAAAGAAAGAAATGAAATAGTATATAAACTCTTGCAATTTTGTACAATAGACTCTCTATTGGAACTTTTATGTTAAAATAAAAAATAGTTCACAGGTTTGTATTCCTTTTCACAAGGTGGAAGGCGGACTTCCATTACACTGTTTTAATCTCTTAGAAGCTATGTATAACCCATGGTGCCTGTCTTTTCCTTTCCACTTTTAAATTTGTAGTAATTTATCCAACTGCTTCTAAATCTTTGGGTCTCTGAGCACAACTTTAAGAAAAGTCTTCATTTCAACATTTATATTGTTTTATTGAAGCCAGAATTAAAGTCACAGTTCTACATTCTAGTGGTTTGGACACTGAGGAAGGAAACACTCAAGTTTAAGTCCAGTCATAGATATAAAAAAGAAGGTGAAGGTAGCCTGGACAAATTAGTGAGACGCTACTTCAAAATAAAAAGTAAATAATGAGGCTAAAGATACATTTCTGTGGAGCAGGGCTTGCTTAGGATGCATGATATTCTTGATTCAACTCACAAATCAAAAAATAGTCATATTTGGACAGTCCATAATATTCTCAATTTAAAAAATGGAATCACATCTGAGGATTTCTTCTTATTACATGAAGTATTAATATCTTTCAGGGACAGGCATATGGGGCCTGGCCCATATTTCTTCTTCCTATCATATAAAGGCTTAATTGTACATGTACACAAACACAAATCATCCCTTGGTATTTACAGTGAGTGTTTCCCAGAGTTCTATTTAAAAACAAAATAGATGGAGCTTGAATAACTTTATATTGTATATTTTATAAATGTCCAAAAACCTGGGAACATAGTCCTATTTTTATATCATCACCTCTTCATTACATCCAATATATAGTAGACCAAAAGTGACAAAACTAGGTATTATCCTATATTGTTTGGAAAACAATGACAAAATAATTTTCAGTATATTGAGTATATATATATATATATATATATATATATATATTTCTGTTTCAAATTATAGTCAGTTGATTTGCAGATATGAAGTCCATAAAAATAGAAATATATATGTGTGTGAATTAATACATGTAATATATAAATTATGTATACCAAAAACATTTGTAGACAATTTCACACATGACTATTGATTATACATTCAAGTCCAAACTATATCACCAGTCTAATTTTATTTGAAATTGCATTTCCAAAACAAAATGTATGTGGAAGTGATACAATGAATCAAAGATGATATATATTTACTCTTTAACAGAAAAAATAAAATTCAACACAAATATTAACTGCTCCTTAAAATAATGGAGTAACCCTGGGAGAAAGAAATTTTTTTAAAATCTACCAAATGTGTAAATAGCTGCAGTATCTCTTAGTCATAGATATAGGGTCCATATTGATTTCTTTCAACAGCATTTGTTTCTAAGTGCCATGAGGTCTGAATGACCCAGTCTTCAAATCCAAACTACATATTTCTGTAAATATTGCTGCAGGTTGATCATATTTTTTTACCAGCAGGAGAAAAGCTTCCATTTCTATCTGCAATGAAACTGTGCCACAGGGAATGGCAGAATACAATTAAGGAGTTAGTGTCAGATGAATCCAAAAGCTGAAATGTCTGAACCAACAGATATCTGGATAGAAATTTGCATAATATGCAGGTCATCAGAGGCTCAATAATTTGATGATATCCCTAGTCATAGTTCTGTGTCCAAGTCACTGGGCACTTTCATAAATGCACCCTGACAGCCTATACAATAGGGAACATTGGAGTGAGATGACATCTTTCTGTCTTTAAAACAATCTTCCCTGTTTGCAAATATTCTTGGAATTTGTTTCGACTACATATTAAATAGCCCAAATTTAAAAGATTGTGAGTTATTGCCAATTTCTGCTTTCAGCATTTGAAAATCTTTTCACCAAAAACTCTGACTACTTAGAATTCAAGCCCTATGCAACTAAGAAACTCCAAAAGAGGTAATGAACCATAAATTATTGCCGTTAGATATTTAATACTCAATCAGTATGTGCTCTCTCAAGCACGTCCCACTGGCATTGCATTCTGTCTGACAGTGTGGTACTGGTTCAATTACTTTGCTCATTTAAAATAAAAGATTAATGAAAAGAGGTATATTTTAGTTCACAAAGATTAATTGCATCCCTTGCTTTCCCTACCCAAGAAATATTCAACCCATAATCCTGATAGCTTTTTGCATCAACAAGTACATGGAGAATTAATAGACTTTCTTCAGCTGGAAATCTCAGAGGATATTGAGATGGAAATATCCAGGGAAAACAAGATTAAAAGTTGGCTTCAACCTGAAAGTGAATTAATTTACCTGCTTCTTTAAATTAACTCTTATGACATTCTGAATTGGCCATAAAGATGTGTGTAGTATATGTTTTTTAAAACAGTGTATTTTCTGTTGAATATTTGCAAATCAAGGTACCTTTCAGTATTTAATTCCTCTAGATAGACCTTGGCATGTCTACATTTGGAAGATATTTCAAACTTTGAAGAGATGTTGACTGTTAGCATTTCACAGCTATTTCTTTTTTATTTCTTGAGAGAAATAGATACTAAGTATGTTAGCATATATATTTTCAATTTTTTAAGCATAAAGTTATTAGCCATTGGGGAATCAAAATTTCAAATTGCCTCACTGATAAATAATTCCTGAACCTTTATAAATTTTTGAATGTGATGCCATGATTTCCAGTGTGTCAACAAAGGAAGGTTCTTAGATAAAATGTAGTTCAAAGAAAATAAGTATTTATTTTTTATTATTTGTAAGAATTTTATTATGCTTTGTTTTTCACAGTTCTTAAGGCAATTTTGTGATATGATGCCTAATTTTCATAGAGGTAACTGAGAGTTTAGGGAATGCAGAGGCATGTATCTGAGTTCGCAGCTGGCAAGGGGCTAAGTTTGTAAGACAAACGACTGCCTTTCTGAAATTGATTTCATGTGTTACAAACTAACATAAATAAGAAAATCTCTGTGACCAGGAATAAGACTGGGGAGGGTGCAGTGTGTAAGAGCACTTACTGCATGCATATGAGGTCTTGAGTCCAAATCCTCAGCATCAATGTAAAAGTCCAGATATGGACACATGCTTATATAACATCAACAATGTGAGGATCAGAAATAGAAAGATAACAGGGACTTGTTGCTCATTTGAGCTTCAGAGAAAGCCCTTATCTCAAATGAATTAGGAAAAGAGTGATAGAGCAGCATGTCTGATTCTTTTGTCCTCTATGTGCATGCACAGTGCACACTCGGGGTAAACATGTACACATAAACCACTCATACCTCAGCTGTACCCATATGTCCATCAAATTAATTAATTAATTGAAAATTGATAAGTCAATTGAAATGGGACATTGCTAAATGCACCTAGTTTGAGTTGCTTTACTGAGTACAAATAGCCTTTTGTATTCTATTATCTATTTTGTGTTAGACTATTAATCTTTCCCAACCAGAACTATTTGAGAAAATACCATAAAAGAAATGGATAATCTGTATTTTCCTTATACTTTAAACATTTATCTATCTATCTATTTATTTATTGTGTATATATCCCAATATACATGTGTGCACTTGGTACATTTCATGCATATAGGTCAAAGAGTGGCTTGAATGACTTAGCTGTCTTCTGTATTACTTATGGTTCTATTAATGTAAAGAGACACTATGACCAAGGAAGCTCTTAAAATAAACCATTTAATGATGTCTTTCCAGTAGTTGTAGAGGCTTAATCTGTGATCATTAGAACTGTAAACAGAAAAGCATATCACTGGGGCAGTTGCTGAGAGCTTTAAATCCTGATCCACAGACAGAGAGAGAAAGACTGAATTTGGCTTAGGCTTCTTAAACCTCAAATCCCATTACCAGTAACACACACAAGACCATACTTACTCAAACAAGAACATACATTATAATCCTACCCAAACAGTTCCATTAACTTGAAACTAAACATTTAAACATGTGACCCTATAGGTGCCATTCTTCTTCAAAATACCTCATCTTCTTTCACCACATGGATCCTAGAATTCAAACTCAGTTTATTAATCTCAGCAACAAGCTCTCTTACTAACAGGTCCAACTCCCAATTGCTAACCTGTACTTTTTAAAGATAGTTATTCTGTAACTACAATTAAGATGTGTTTTCTACACTAGACACTTAAGTTAAAGAAGGATAAATGAGGACTTGATAATTTCGACTCTATCTCTATTGTAGTAGCAATTATGTTCAGTCATTAACAACCTATAGAAAAACAGAGAGCGGATCTTTCAGTTTCCCTAAGTAAGAACTCAGTATATCAGAGGCAAATCCACTAGTTCTGAATGCATGAATGCATACATACACGCACACATACATATATAATATATATATATATTTATATATGTATATGTATATATATTTACATATATATAAATCCAGTAGTTCTGAATTATATATTATACAACTCTATTTAGTATAAAATAAAACCTGGAGCCAGATAGTGGAAAAAAACTGAAACATCAGAGACAGGCAACAAACAACAGCCAATTCTCACCCAGTAAACTCATCAGGCACAGCAGGGTAGGTACTGTCTCTAAGAGTCCTCAGATTAACTGGACATGCAGGCAAAAGAGAAGAACTTCTGCCATCTCCTGCCTTAGATTTCTTACCCCATTCAGCTATCTTACTTCCTCTTTTAACATTTCTAGAGCCAGGAGTAAAGGTAGGTTCCATCAATGCCTGGCTTTGTTTGGCCTTGAATTCACATTGATTCAGAGGATATCTGCCTCACAAGTGCTGGGACTAAAGGAATGAATGATTCATCATTCTCTGACCTTCATGGCTTGGCTCTGCCCTCTGACACTTCAGGCTATTTAATTGAATATTAAGTCATCTCAGGGAAAATTTCAACTTCTGGGTTTTTTTGGAGGTGGGGGAACCATTTTCTTTGTATCAAGAAGCTTCCCTTCCTGTGATCTATTTCAATATATTCACATGATGACCAATGAGATTACTGGGAAACATACACACATGCATTTTCTTTAAAGAATCCAATGTAGAAACAGTGACCAAGGAACAGGTATTTTCACATTTGCTTTCATGCTCACCAAAGAACTAGGTGATTGTGTTCCAATGCTGTTGGTGCCTGTTGTATGATTGTACTTTAATACCCCCCCCAAATCCACCACTGTTTGTGATTTTTTATACAACATCTATTTGTACAAATAAGATTTGTTATATACACCTGGCACATTGCCTTTCATTTTATTTTATTTAATTGGTGTTTTGTGTAATAACCTACTTTGTGGCCATCGACAAGTACTTAAGTTCTCTTATGTCTTAGTCTCTTATTTCTGACAAAATGGAATTTGAATAACAGATGAATCTGCTGATATTATATATTTCTTAGGATGTATTCTCAAGGGTCAAATGCTTGGAAAGTGATGAAATAAAGAGGGTGCTTTCTAGAAGCTCAAAACATAATGAGAGATTTAGGCTACCAAAGAGCAATGACAAAGGTAAAATCAACACTGCAATGGAGAAAAAAATGCTTTGGTTCATCTTGATCTGGTCAATGGGACAGGATTTAGTAATGAAGAAAAAATTAGTAAAAATGCAGGTCTGGGTTTGCCTGTAGGCAAATTTCCAAAAGCAATTAGAGTATGAGGATTCTTACCTAAAGACTGATTTAATCCACTAATTGATTGAGAATAGTAAGCTATTAGTGACAGAATGGAAGCAGATATGGCATCCTTAGAGCAATAGACAGCTGGGGGAAAGCTTTTGGAGGCTATGCTTTGCCAAATTCCCTATTACTACTCCATTCTTATTGTTCTTTAACTTGACATGAACCCTATCTTAATAGACACAAGCCTTAGAAACAGTGAGCAAAATAAGTTGTTTCTGCCACTATTTGCTATAAAAACAATAAATCCAGCTAAAGAAAGATCCTACTGAAACATGATAGCCTATGTATTTGTCATTAAGAATCCAATACAATCAGGAAATGTACAAAAGAGTCTGAGTTGCCTGACATATGCAGGAATATGAATAGTAGTCTATGGATAGTCTAGAAAATAAAATCAATATCACTTTTCAAAAAATTATTTTATAAAATTTGAAAGACTAAAGAATCTGTTATGGGCTAACCTTTAGGTGGAAAATATGCAAAAGAAGTGAAATGTCTCAGCATGGGTCAATCTTGTACTGCCTTGTAGATCTGTTAGATCTCTGAGTCTCCCCATAAGAGTAAAAGATTTTATGAAGTTTTAATCACCATGTTAATTTTAAGACTTTTATTATTTCATGGTGAGCAAATGCCCAGTACACATAGAAGTCAATTAGAAAGTGAAGTATGTTTCAGATTATGTAAACTTGTGGATTGAGTTATTTCCTGGTCTCATGAGAAACTGAAGTAGAAATAGAGATGGAGACAAAGAAACATAGACAGACAGGCAGACAGAAAGAAAAAAATACACATACATACACACACAGGTGGGTATTAAGGCAAGTTGGTTTAGATGATTTCAAAGACAGAGACATCACAAAGTCTGTTATCATTAAACTGGAGGTTGAGTAAAGCTAGTATCACAATCAAACACTCTGTACAAAGGCTTGAGAACCATAGGAGTCATTTGTATGAATCCAACTCTAAACAGAGGGAAAGACTACTACCCTAATTCAAGCACACATAGAGGACCCAAAATGAAGTGAATACTAGTCCTAAACTATTAAATGATACCTATGAATACTGGGGAGGGCAGTGTATTTTCAGACTTTCCAAATTCCAATGATAATGTTCTTCAGAAATGTTCTCAGTGAATCACCTAGAAAGGCTGCATAAATTTTTCATCCCACAGCATGTTCAACCTAACAAACTGAATAAAATAAAATTAAGGATTCATTCCATCCATCTCTGATAACACTTTAAAATCTAATGTCATTAACTTTTGGAAATCCCCATTAGATAATTTTGTAACCAAATACACAGAATAGTGTAAAAGTCTCTTATATAACATATTTTTATGTTTAAAAAGATTTTTGAAATTATTTTATGTATCAACCACAGCTTTCCCTCATTCACCTCTTCCTGCTCAGCCCCAGCTTCCCCCCTACACACTGTCCACACCTCAAAAAGTGTAAGACCACCATGGAGGCATGGTGAGTCAATAAAGTCTGGCATACCAAGTTGAGGGAGGACAAAGTCTCTCTCCCCCTGTATCAAGGCTGAGCAAGATGTTTCCCTATAGGGAATGGGCTCCAAAAGGGGAGTTCATGCACTAGGGATAAATCTTGGTCCATTATGACCTTAACACCTTTATTCACATAATCCATACCCCCTCTCTTTGACTGGACTGGGTGATCAGCCCAGTGCTTAGCTATGGATCTATTAATTTGCTTCCCTCAGTTGCTGAATTAAGGTTCTATGATGACAATTAGGGCGGTCATCAATTTGATTACAGAGGAAGGCCAGTTCAGAAACCTTCTTGCTATTATTCGAAGTCTTAGCTGGAATCATCCTTGTGAATTCCTGGGAATTTCCCTAGCACCAGGTTTATCCCTAACTCCCAAATGACTCCCTCTATCAAGATATCTGTGTGATTGCTCTCCCTCTCTGTTCCTCCATCAACTTAATCATCCTGTTCTCTCATGTTCTCATCCCATTTGCCCCATCTCCATGCTCCCAATTTATTCAGGAGATCTTATCTATTTTCCCTTCCCAGTGGGATCCATGGAGGTCTCTTTTAGGGTTATCATTGTTACCTAGCTTCTCTGGGATTCTGAACTCTAGCCTTGTTATCATGTTTGTCTTTCTGGGTCTGTGTTTCCTTACTTAGGATGTTTGTTTGTATGTTTGTTTGTTTTGTTTTTTTGGTTCTATTCATTGGCCTGCAAATTATAAGATATCATTTTTTTTTCTGCTGAGTAATACTTCATTCTGTAAAGGCACCATGAAAGGCAGAGGCAAGAGTACCTCTGTAAGTTCAAGGCCAGCCTGGTCTTCAAAGCATGTGCTAGGACAGCCAGGACTATTACACAGAAAATTCTGTCTCGAAAAAATAAAACAAATAAACAAAGGCTGAAAGACGTTGAACTGTCCTCTGATTTCAATCTGTTTTTATTAAATATAAAATACATTACCAAGTATCACATTTTTTTTTATCCATTCTGTTACTGAGAGCCACCTAGATTGTTTCCAGGTTCTGGCTATTATACATAATGCTGCTATAAACATAATTGACTAGTTGTCACTGTAGTATGAATGTGCATCATTTAGGTCTATGCTCAAGAGTGATATTGCTATATCATAAAGTAGATTGATTCCTAGGAACATTACATATATACGTATATGTATGTACATATATATAATTATTTTCTATTTAAAGTTATTTTTCTATAATTTTATTGGAATACACAAACAAAACTGGTGTATATTGTGACCTCCCACTGTGGTTGCTAGGAACTAATATCAAGCAGCTGAATTGCTCCAGATAAGCTCATGTCTCCACATACTTTTGCCTTTTGAGGACATTATTTTCTTTTTAAAATGTGGCTATTCTCTTCATCTGAATGGCTCTGTGAATGGCAGAGTCCAGATGGTTTCCAACTGAAGTGGAAATAACTCTTGTAGAGTTAGTACCTTTTGTGCATTGATAATTTTTCTTGGCATTTTAACTCATTTTTGTTTCCACAAATTTCCCATTTAATTTTATTTGTATAGCTATGCATATATGTGTACATATATATGTATATATATATATAACAATAATAAAAAAGAGGAAATCAATTTGTTAGGGAGTAGAGAAAAAACTGAAGGATTTCAATGTAAAGGCTATGGGAGGCTTTGGAGACAGGATTGGAAAAGGGAAGTAAAGTAATTATATTTTAATTTAAAAATTAAATATGGTCTTAGTGTCTGTACTACTGGTGTTATATTTAGGAAGTGGTCACTGTGCAAATGCCATGGAGGGTATTTCCCAGTTTATTTTCTATCTAGCTCAATGTATCTGGTTTTATGTTGAGGTCTTTGATTCACTTGGATTTGAATTTTGTGCAGAGTGATAGGCTTGGATCTATTTGCATTTTTCCACATACTGCCATCCAGCTATACCAACACAAATTGTTGAAGATATTTTGTTTTTCCATTGAATATTTTTTACCTCTTTGTCAAAAAATCAGGCATTCATAGGTGTGTGGGTCTTCAATTTGATTCCATTGATCCAGAAGTCTGTTTTTATGCCAGTACCAGGCTGTTTTTAACACTGTAGCTCTATAGAATAACTTGAAGTTGGGGATAGTGATGCCTCCTGAGATTCTTTTATTGAGCAAAATTGTTTTGGCAAGTGGGATCTCCTGAAACTGAGAAGTTTCTGTAAGGCAAAGGACACAATCATTAAAAAAAAAAAAAAAAAAAAAAA
>PVIH01019143.1:0-36289 GCA_004025045.1 Sigmodon hispidus | reverse complement strand
AGATTCTTGAGCTCTTTATATATCTTAGAGATCAGTCCTCTATCACTTGTAGGGTTGGTGAAAATCTTTTCCCATTCTGTAGGCTGTTGTTTTGTCCTATTGACAGTGTCCTTGGCTTTACAGAAGCTTCTTAGCTTCAGGAGATCCCACTTATTGATTGTTGGTCTTAGTGTCTGTGCCACTGGTGTTATATTTAGGAAGTGGTCGCCTGTGCCAATTTGTAGAAGTGTATTTCCCACTTTCTTTTCTATCAAGTTCAAAGTGGCTGGGTTTAAGTTGAGGTCTTTGATCCACTTGAATTTGAATTTTGTGCAGGGTGACAGGCTCAGATCTATTTGCATTTTTCTACACACTTCCATCCATTTATGCCAACACCATTTGTTAAATATACTCTCTTTTTTCTATTGAATGTTTTGGGCCTCTTTATCAAAGATCAGATGTTCATAGGTTTTTGGGTTAATGTCTGGATCCTCAATTCTATTCCATTGATCCACAAATCTGTTTTTATGCCAGTACCAGGCTGTTTTTATTACTGTAGCTCTATAGTATAACTTGAAGTTAGGGATGATGATACCTCCTGAGGTTCTTTTGTTGAGTAAAATTGTTTTGGCAATCCTGGCTGGAAAGGTTATTTTAAGATCTAAATATATTGTATAAAATTCTCAGATAATTAAAATGCAAATAACAATAGTTGGTATTTCCAGTGATGGCAAATTGATAAAAAAAATATGTAGACCTATTCAAACTTTCTTGTAGAAAGTGAGAACTTAGAAATGATTAGATATTATGATTAGAAATGATTAGAGAAGTTAGAGATTCCTTGGTGTTGATGCACCAAGGTAGTAGGATGGTAAAGTCGCTCCAGGAGTCTAAAAGAAAGACTGGAATCTTAACGATTCTAGTTGTTCATCTCCTCTTTCACTTTATAATGTCAGCCTCATACAGAAAATTTTGTATTACTCAGGAATAAATTTTATTTTTTAATTCTCTTACATTCTCTATAAATAAAAGGACTTAGAATACATGATCATAAAAAAAAATTTCTTTAAGACATTTATCTCCCTACTGAGAGACTTTATCAAATGGTTTTATTTCTTTCTTAATTGTATCACTCAACTCAATTTGTAAAATAAATTCTTCCTAAATGTGCTACATACAAAGTATGCTTCATAACCTGGTTGGGTTCAATTACTAACCTGTACATATCAAAATTTATTGCATTTACATAAGTTTACCTACCTAAAATGTGTCCAATATTAACAAATATACTTTAATATCAATTTAACTGTAACATTTTGCTCATATTGGAGAAATTGTGCCTATTTGATACCTTACCTTTTTACTAAAGACAGATCCCAATGTTGAAGTATTAGATTGACTCAGTGTTTCATAACTGAAACAGAAACTAGAAATAAACTCAGATTTTAGATTTTGATGCTAGTGGGTTTATTTGGATGAAAGTATGTGATAGATATGAGAAGAGTGTGTGCAGGAGGCAAAGGTATACTCCCTTCTTGAGTTTACACATGCTGCTCCAGGTGGAAACCATGGGGAAGGATCATGGTCAATCAGAACTCTGTATCTTCAATATAAAATATGGCAGTTTACAAGGCTCCAATCTTATGATATCTAAGGAGCTCAACAGTGTTGAGGGTTCTAAATTACACAGCTGAATGATCCCAAGCCTACCAATTAAACTAGAAGTTTTGAATATGAGAATAAGGTATGGGTGGCTCTTGACATACTCTGTAAAGGACCTACAGGGAATAAAATGTTTCTCAGACAAGAGGACAAATGTAAAGGCCAAAAATCCCAGCTATCAAAATGTTTTATTCCTTGTATATTCTATGTTTCCCCACATAAAACTGATAAATTATAAAACAAAAAGCAACCTTTGTACACTCTGAACATCAATATGAATAGGTTTTAGAAGTGAGAAGGGCCTCTACTCTGTGTAGCCATTGGGGGCTCAGATTCACTTTAATGTTTTAATTTTGTTTTTCTGTCTTTTAGTACACTCTTTTGAAATATCTTTGCCATCTTCCTGTTAATGACAGAATAGAGCGCTCTTGAGGCAATATTGAAAAATAATTTTAGTAACTGGTCTCTTTTCACTTTATTTGCCTGACAATGCCATATTTAGATGCAAGAAATGCTGATAATATAGTTTGGATGTTCCTTACAAGGAAAGACCATTGGTATTGTTAAGCACCTCTGGGTATAGTAAATAAGATATTCGCTCACAGGAAAAATTAGCTTACAAATAGAATGCGTGTTCAGCAGTTGCCCTTTCTGTTCTCTTGGACCCTAACTGTGTTTCATTGCTAAAAGAAAAATTTGAACACCACTTCAACCTTCTTATATTTACCACTATTTAAGAAATTCAGTAAATGTTTCATTTTAAATGCCTCAAAATTAGCTGTAATCTCTGGCCTAATGACTAAAACACTTTGTGGTGCCATTAATCTACCAGTAGTTCAAAACAAGTAGTTACTCCAGAGAATCCCTGAAGACTTAGTTAAACAATTATTCTGGGTAAGCAAAATTTTAATCAAAGAAAAAAGGCACAGTTAATTATGAATATACACTGTTCTTTAAATGATTCTTATTAACGGTGGGCTCCACCTCCTAGAACAAAACCCAGTTTTTGATGGTCCAGGTGTCAACTTCTGTTAACTGGTGTTGGCAAAGAGTGCAGCTAACCAGGGACTCAACGCAACTAGCAAACATCATCATATGCAAAGTAAAAAATTTCTGACAGTGGTGGATTTTTAACTGCTGTGAAGTGTCACATAAGGCCAGAACATAAATAACAAAAATTTTTGATACTCTAAAATGCTGCCTTTTGGAAGAGAAAGCATAAGATTCCACAAGGAGAGACACAGAGGACAGAGATAATATTCACTGAAGTTTACTTCTAGAAAAAATAATTTCAAAACTAGTTTTCTTTTGATGACCATTGGTAATCTTCAGAGTAGCATTAAGAAAAATATGCCTGTGCTCCCCTTCCAGCTGGAAAGTTGGGGAGGTGAGTTTATAGGAGCAAGGGGATAGGAATTATGAGGAAAATTTCCACAACGATGGCAGGCTGGAGCTCTGGAGAGCTCACTGAATCAATTATAGCCACTGCAGCACCATCAGGAAAAGGAGCTAGACCCTCCAAGTATAGGCAACTGTACACTGGCATGGGCAGTATGTGGTATCTCAAGGTGTGGGATCAAACTGTGTTTTGTGCATGGGCTGGCAACATGGAGCCCACTCCCTGCAGATGAGCCCCTAACCTAGTCGATATTGGGAAGAAGAAATCAGTCTTGCCTGGAGTGGATGTGCCAAGCTGAGCTGACCCACCTTGGGACTTCTTGCCCTTTGGGGGAAGGGGATACAGGGCAGGCGCAAGGAGTCTGAAAGCTGACTGGGAGTAATTGGGAGGAGGGAAGGGAGGGGGAGCAGGGAGATACATGGAAAAAAGATTTTGTTTTATAATTTTTAAAAGAGTCAGTCACCCTGCTCCTCACCCATGTTGCCACCAAAGGGTACATGGATGCCCATGTCTAGGTCTAACAAAACAAAACAAAAACAACTCACAATTATCTCTGCTGTTTTAGCCATTGGCATAATGATAGCTCATTTTTCTGATGAGTGATTCGTGTGCTAGGATCCAGCTCACTGTGGGTAGTGTCACCCCTGGATTATGTAATAACTAAGGAAGCAATGGGGGACAAGCCAATAAGCACTGTCTCTTATCTAAGAACCTGCAAAACAAATGAACACTCTCTTTCCCCCTATCAAAAAAAAAAAAAAAAAAAGAAAAGTAAAATGTGTCATAAAATACTGATAGAGAAGAACTTTCTAAAATAGAATGAAGTTTTCTACATTCTAATGTAGGATATCTACATTACAGTGAAAAGTCAACGAGGTTGTAGAAATATCTACTGTAGGGTATCTCTGGTGAGATTATTCTTACTAAGTTTACTATGATCATTTTAGGAGTAGGGAAAGGCATACACATGGTTTCCCAAAACATTAAATAGAATGAATGATAAATTGCTGGAGCCAAAAGGAAAATTCAGAAAAGAGTGACTGAGTACTTCTACTATACTCGTTGTAACACAGCAATTATCAGCAGGTGAGGAAGAAAAAGGCCACTTTCTAGTTAATGTGAAAGACTACTAAATTAACAAGATTACTTAGCAAATCACAAGTGAAACAAACAATCTCCACAAAACATTTTTTATTCTTTTCAAAAGAACTGTTTATCTAAATTTTATGCCTAAAAAGTGTTCTTAAAGGAGTGATGTTGAAATTGAGAGAGGGGATAATGATGTCACTCTAAGATTCTGGACTTTCATGACGTTTCCTATCTTCTGTGGCAGCAGAATAAATGCTATGAGGGACACTTCTATATAAACTTGTATTTTCTCTCCAAGTAAGGTGAGAATACTGGATATATTCATTTTCATATAAACTGTACCCATTATTTACTTCCCAGTTATCCACAGGTCTACTGGGAAGTAAAAAATCTGCTCATAGCTTGAATGCACATTCTCAGCAAAGTCTCTATCAAGACCCAAACTATCACAAGGGCAGAAATGTGAGGTGATATTTATATAATTTATAAATACAGTTTTATTTGAGTTAACAATCAACTAGACAATAAGTGGGAAAGCATGTTACCCTACATAACTTAATTCTTCATTATTACATGTGTATTTATGTAAGTATATATTATACTTCACAATAAGAATCTAGATGATACTGCATATGGTATAATTAACCTATAACAACATTAACAGTATTCACATTTATTTTAAACCCTTCTATCTATCTATTATCAAATGACATATCACATAAAATTATGTACATGTGTATGTATACGTATCTATACAGAAGTTGAGATGGGGATTAGCAATGATCTTATCTCTCAGAATTTATTATAATGTCAAGGCTTTTTAAGTAAATCTGAGTATCAGAGTAAGGTTTCCTGAGTTAAAATTGATAAATAAAATAATACCATAGGCAATGAAATTTGAAACGTAAGTCTTGGTGCTGAAACTCACAAAAAATCATTCTAACTGGTAAAAATGATAGCATTAAAAGCCAGTCTGTTGAGACAGCAAGTTAATCTTCAGTAACAATACACAGCAATCATAGCTGTTATTCTTTGTAGGGCTTCTGTGTATAGTGTGTAGTCAATCAATGGATGTCTAATTTAATGATCCAGACAATTACATAAAACCATTACCTAATCAACATGCAAAATGCACTGAAGTATGCAGCAATTAAGCAATGAATTCCTAGTCTGTTGATGAAATATAATATAAAAGTAAACATTATTTTAAGCTCAAATCTTTAAAATCTTAGTCCCATATCGTTGTTTATATAGAGCAATAAAAACTAGACTTAATGTCTACCAGGTTAAAATATTGATTTTCCTGCATAATATCAAATTTGTTTAAAAAGAATGACAGAAAAGTTTCTCATAGAAACCGAAAAAAGACTCTCATCTGCTTTCACTATTAACTGCACATTAGAAGCTTACATTTTCTTGAGTAAATTTTATTCTTTTTAATTGGAATTTCTAATAGGTGTTGAAATTTACATATATTGAACAAAGGCTAGAAACAATTTTTAAGAGCAAAATTCACAAGAAGCCTAATCATATATGATATACATTTATAAATATCATTGGTGTACAGTATACATATTTTGTTGTTGTAAAATCTTATATATCAATATATCATATAATTAAATTTGATATGCAAATCATAGTCTACAGTATATTCTACCTTATTTCATATATGTACACTATACTATGCCATGTATGCTGAAATTTTATATATGTATACAGATATAAGAATATAATTCAGTAGTACTGTTCTTGCCCACTGTACATAAAAAACTACATTCAAAAACCAACAATTCATAATTTTAAATTAATATAAACACACACATATCTCAGAATAAACTTTTACTTTGAGTAATATAAGGCTATAATTTTCCAATTGGTTAAATAGAAAGCATGATATTTATAATATCTCTCAATATTATATACCATTATTTAAGTATTACTTTGTCCTGCAAATATTAGTAATTAGCTTTCTGATTTTTACTTTCAATGAGATCATTAACATTTACTCTCAATATCAATGCCTGTCTTTCAAATAGTTGCTTACATGCTTATTTGGCATTTGTTTTGCCCTATGTATGGAGAAATATAGAATATTTCAAAACCTGAAATAAAATAAACTTTCTTTGTTAAAAGTCATCACATTGTTACCTGTAGTGAACAGTGAGACTGATTTAAGAGAATAAATCCCCATTTGCAATTGCCTTAAACAACAGCAACAAAAATCTTTGGAATAATCCCAACAAAGAGAATGAAAGATGCCTACAAGGGAAACTTAAAAATATTGACAAAAGTATTTGAAACAGTTGCTACAAGACAGAAAGGCCTCCCACACTTATGAATTAAAATAATATTGTAAAATGGTTGTATTATCAAAAGCAAGCTATTCACTATAATCTCCATCAAAAGCTTAGTATTATTTTGCATAGAGATTAAGATAATAATAATAATAATAATAATAAAATCATAAAATTTGCATAGCAGCTCAAAAGATCCAGGATCCAAAAGCAGCGGTGGACAGAAGCAACAAACCTACATGGCTAGAGGGATCATCAGGCCTGAAGTCAAGCTGCATAGACTTTCAGTAGCATGAGTTGAACTCTGTACAGAGAAGGCAAGCAGAGCAGGAACAAAACACCTCCATACAGTTCTCGATGCCTGATTGTTCACAAAGTTCCTGGAGGGAAATTACACAGAATCAGTAGTCTTATCAACAGATGTTAATGGGCAAGTGGATATTCACTCATAGAAACATGAAACTAGATGCCTATCTCTCACTCTGCACACACACAGACACACACTTACAAATAGATCAAAAACTTCAATGCAAGATCTGAAACTGAAATTTTTAGAGAAAACTTGTAAGAAAAAAATGCCTTTAAAGCATATACAAACACTGCCTGTATAGAATATAAACTTGAGAAAGAAATAGAATTGTTTATGAATTGATAAGTGGATTCCCAAGCAATAAAAACTGTGCACTGTCAGGAAAACAATCTAGTAAAGGGGCAGCTTAGAGCACTGAAAAATAGTTTCTAGCAAAGCATCAGATAGAAGATTAGTATCTGCAATATATAAACAACCAAAAAAATATCAAAAATTTTAAAATCTAATTAATACGTAGGTTGATTAAATAGCTGGGCAGTCCTTTAAAGATCAATGGCCAATAGAATTTTTTAAAATGTCAATCTCACTAGACATTATAAAATTACAAGTTAGAACTATATTGATATTTCATCTCAGCCCAGTCACAATGACAATCATTATTAAAATGTACAACAAATGTTTGTGAAGATGAAGCCAGAAGTGAACTCTTATATACTAGTGTGTAAACTAAGCCAGTCAGTATGTGGTTGAGTACAAAGATGATAAAAAAGCTAACATTAAAATTAATCCTGTAACATAGTCTAGCTAAATATTGAGTATTTATCCAAAAGACCACATGTCAATGGGTCAGACACTGTTCGCCAGTGATATTTATTGAACTTCTATCTATCATCCATAAGTCGTGAAACCAGCTTTGGTGTCTGTCAGTAGAGGAACTGATAAAGCAGATATACATAAACACTGAAATATTTTAAACCTAAGAAGAATGGCATTATGACATAATAAAAAATGCATGTGATGAGTAACAACCATACAATCATGGTGAGTAAATTGTGTAAACTTAGAATGACAATTGTCATATAAATTTTCTATCAAATGTGGTTCATTTTATTTCAAATCTTATATGTATTAATAAC
Source organism: Sigmodon hispidus (assembly GCA_004025045.1). Lineage (NCBI taxonomy): Eukaryota > Metazoa > Chordata > Mammalia > Rodentia > Cricetidae > Sigmodon > Sigmodon hispidus. Next base: position 28,420 of record PVIH01019143.1, on the reverse strand, counting down.
ATGAGAGTAAAGGCAGCTACATCTACAGGAATAAAGGTGACTAATGGGAGGAGGATGTATTGCAGAAAAGATGGGTCAGAATGATGGGATACTTTCAAACTTCATTATATATATGCATACAAATTTTTTGTGTAACTTAGTACCATAAATAATATGAAAAGAAGCAAGTTAGCACTATAAAAAATGCAATATAGTTGGACATGCACAGAGAAAATTGAAACTAGAATTCCTGATATAGTTCGACATGTTAAGTTTTGATGAAGTTCTAATTACACAAAAATGAATGACTGCCAATCATGTGGATGGTGTATTTTATACATTCAAAACATTTTATGAATTTACTCACCGATGTTACAAAAATGTCATTCAGATCAAGGAAAAAATGGCTATTTTGTCATGAAAAGAAACATGTAATAAAAAAGAGACATTCTTATAACCTCCTGGGGTGCTATGAGTCTTTTTCCTTTTTGACATATTTCTTTTTACACAGTTGATTCTCCTTACTAATTAATTTACAAAATATTCCATCAATATGTTTTAAATACCAGAGTTACTAATTGAAGTGAGTAACTGCATATGCACAGAATGAACAGCATTCTTGGATCACCATTTCTTGCATTGGCAGTCTAGCTTGCTTCTTAATTCAACTGTTTAAAACAACATATTCAATATTGTTCTAATTTGTATCTGAACACAGTAACATTGTTAGAACCATAAGACGTAACACATTATCAAAACTGTCTAAAATCTCTAAAATAAAAAAATTCCATTTGTTTAGTTTGACTTTTTTTTATTTTTTTATTTTTTGAGATAGGCTGGCCTTGAACTCACAGAGTTTCAAAAACCTCTGCCTCTAAGTGCTGAGATTAAAGGTGTCACCTACCTCTGTCTGGCAGGAAATTTATTAAAATTTGGTAATTCTTATAGCTTCTAATTTTATTCTAAGTAATATTGACATTAATAACTAGTGTTGGCACTGCAATTTCAGAAATAGCTGTAATATATTCTAAAATTGAATATCAACTTTGAAGTGATTTAAGAGATTAAGCTTGAACTAATAGAAATGTTAATTTGGTGCAAGATCTGTTTATTCATTAAGAAAAATCAGAAATTCAGGAGTGCCCATGTCTCTTCTGTGAAATCTTGCTGGAAAGACCCTTTCTTAAACAGAATACTGAAGAGTATAGTTATAAACATTAAGTGAATCATCAACCACATTGATGAACCTGGACAAGAATTAGCAAATTTACTGCAAATAGGAAATGTTAATAGAAAGAAATCAGAAATATGGGACTATAATTATTTCAAAAATCAACTATTATATGACCACAGGATGTAATAAATAAGATTGATCAGTTATGGTAGCTAAGGTACACCAAGATCCAGCCCTCTGTTTCAATAACCAAAAGCTAAGAATTACACATTCTATTTATGTAATTATGTGCCATATTATACTTGGCAAATATGTTCAATTAATCTGTCAATGAAAATTAAAATAATGGTAAAACATAAAAATGAAAAGTGATTACATGATTACATGTATTAACAAAGAAAGGGGGTGTATTTTTTAATTATTTAGGAAATGCTTAACATATTTTCTCATTTACAGAACTCATGACAGGAATCTATCAGGGTAGAACATATATGTGATGAATGGCAGATATCATTTTCTGGGAAGGACTGAACTGTAAAGCATAATGGCTCAAAACATTATTTTTAAGATGGCTGAGTTTCCACTTACAGCCCTATAACAACAAGGCTATGTTATTTACCCGTGTTTTGGGTTTTCTTTATGTAAGATGGAATAAAGTCATGTGAACCTCGAGAAAGTATCAAGTGATCTAATACATTTACTGCCAACTAACTATAGAGAGCACCTGAAATCCATTTAAACAGTGAAACATCAATTCAAATTCAACAGCTAACAGTTGTTAGCTAACAACTAATCTATTGTGCTAACAGTTAGCTAATCTATTGTGCTAACAGTTAATATTAAATCTCAATAAGCATTTCTACTTTAAAGAGGATAAGGCTGTAGTCTCAGGAATGACAGTCTCAAGTCACAATGGCCAACAGATTTTCTTTTAATAAAACAGCATAGCATCAAATTCCTAGCTACATTCTGTGATTTCCAAATTACATTCAAGCACATGAGCTTTTAAAGTCGAATATGTTGTTAAATATTCTTATCAAATATAAAAAGAGAAAGATTCTATTTGTTTGACTTGTGTAAAGTATGATGTGTAATATTCTTCTTTACTAGGATCACTTGATTTAAGGTAGAAAAGAAATGAAGGGAATTTTAATGAGGTATTAACTGCACTTTGCCCCATGAATAATAAAACTACTCTGCATAGTTACATTTTCATGTATTAGCTCATTTTGTTAGTTTATTTTTATTGATGTTTTGACAAGTAAGTTTGAGGTTTGTGGAATTCTGTATTATACTAAAAATGAGAAAAAAATATTATTTCTAATAAAAAGTTGAATTGAAGTATAATGTTCACTGACCTTTCATTCCTGACTTCTGCTGAATGACACTTTTACAACATACCATTTTCATATATTTCAAAGCAGTATAATGTGATTCATTCATAAATTTAATCTCCTTTTGTATAATAGACTGAAGAAATTTTTGATCTTTTAGGATATTGGAACACTTGCATAATTTAATGACTTATCTTGGAGTTAGAACTCAAGGCTCAATATAAAAAAAATTGGTCACTCTTTATATTTATGTGCATACTCTTGTACCCATAGAATAAAGGAACACACGTGTGTGGTGTGTGTGTGTGTATACTGGCAATCTTACCATAAATGTTTCTTATATGATATTTCCCCCAGGGTGATAGATTAAAGTGTATCTTTCAGGAATTATTTAGCTTATTATAAAACAATTCTAATAATGTCATGGGAGCCCATATATGGTATGTCTAATTTTCAAACATATAATGGATATAATCAGCAAATAAATGCCATCCCAAAAATATAGCAAGTGATGTTGCTCACAGGCATTTTGATTCTTGAACATTTGGACAGTAGGGTGGTCACTAAGTTGCATGTCTTGAGAATGACCCACTCTATCAGGAAAACAAGAAAACTAAGTCTCCAACTAATGAACCCCTTAAAATGCTTTTGCTAAATAAATAAATCAGCTGTCACCACAGTGACCTCCAAAACAATCCAGATGGCATCTTGATTTCCTATCATTTATTAAATCATATTAAAACTGTGTACTCTCAGTGTGTAGTTGCTTTGACTTTACAATGGTAGTGATGAACATGTGTAACAAAGATTGTATGGTCTACAAAACCTAGAATATTTACTCTTCACTCATTTTTGGAAAAGTCTTCCAGTCACTGAAATAAATTATTGTTGTTTTATATTGTTAGGTTTGTGGCTGATGTTTTGCATAATATATTATTGATAACAGTAGTAATAATTAAGATTCTCAGGAAGTTTGTGTTGTGGTATATAATACATCTGAATAATTGTTAGACTTATGAAAATGAATCAAGGTTTTTACAATAATAAAAAGAATAAAGAGAAGAAGGAGGATAAAGTTAAACTCTAGTCTAACCTCCAGCACTGGATGTCAGCTTGTACCTGTTAGGAAATATGAGGAAGATATAAATTCCCTGTACTATTTTTTCAGATTCAAGCAATACTTGGATTTTAGTATTTTTAAACAAAATTTAAATCAAAACTTTCATTTTGATACACAGTAAAAAGAAATCAGAAAATATAAAGTTCTTTAATTAAATTACCTCACCCATAGAAACAACATTTAAATTTAATTGTTGATTTATATCAATATATTATATTAAATTATTTATATAGTATGTATTATATATAATTGTTATGAGAAATCCACAGGATTCAGTTTTTCAGTTAAGGGTTATTTAGGATTTCATAAGATAAGAAATGGGGAGATATATACACTCACCAATACAGAATCAAGTGAACAGCTATCATTGTCCTCTGTTCTGCCTAGGAACAAATGGAACTGTCTTACTGATGTCTGATCACCCCAAGAGAAAGACTGGACACTCTTTCCTCAGATTTAGGCAGTCATGCAGCCAATACATAGGCCACCAACAGAATGCTAGTACTCCAAAGCTATTGGTGGTATGAATACCCCTACATACTCTAAGGAAAAAATATATATATTTCCTTAAAATATATATATATATATTAAGAGAAAATATGCTAACTGTTCATATGCATATGAACTTGAAATGTGCATATTTAGAAATAAAGTATTTTTTGTTTGCATTGTGTAAGATAAAAGAAGGATAATAAGAACAGAAATGGCTAAAATTCTGTCACTGGAAGGGGTGGAAGGGGAAGGGAAGGGATCTTTAACAAGGATATACACAGATAAAAAATATGACTTTATTCATAATAAGAAATTCTGTCATTTAATCCAGCATTTGGCTATAATGAAAGTCAACCATGATTCTCAGGATGTGACCAATCCACTTCTAGAAAAATCTAGTCTTAATGGAATTATGTTTCCTCTTTAAAGATGTACACAATTTGAGAACAGGAAGAGGATCCCACTACACTTCCCTTCAGTGGATAAAATAGAAAATTCTTCAACTTAAAAATGATCAATTAGTTTCATTGAAGGAAATGGAAATGTCCACCCCACTTACAGCCATCAATGATAACCAAACTTATTGTCATATTAGTTAGGTTTTGGAAGGTATACAAAGATATATTTCAATTAGATAGGTAGTCTTCAAATATTTCAAAGACCTACAGAATATGGCATTTAAAATATCCTTCAGATCCCACTTCATCTATAGGAACACCTGACTCACTCGTGAGGGAAGGGGGACAAAACTGGATTTGCCAGGAGTAGAGACTGAATTAAGCTTTATTGGATCAGTGGGACCATGGGACTGTCTGCAACCTGCCCAGGATGGGGAGTTGTGGAGAAAGAAAAAATGACCTGATGTGGTGGGAGGGGGATGGGACCTTGAATGGGGATATTCAGGGATAGGAAAAAAAAAATCCAGAGGGAAAGCTGAACACAAAGTAAGTTTATGTGTAGCAAATTATTTGCATTATCACCCTTGATAAGTCATGCTTATGATTTTTATTTTCTTCATAGTTATTGTTTACTTATCAGCATTTTAAATTCAATTTACTGTTTTTCTTGATAAATACAAAATAAAAAAGAATAAATATTCCAAAACCTTTTACTACTGAAAAAAAAATAATTTAAGAACTTAGACTTTTCTGAATAGTAAGAGATATCTGCTACTGGCAACACCAATGTATTTCAAGAGAATGATGGGCATTGAACTAACTTCATATGGAAATTACTTTGTGATAACAGTTAGCCACTGGGCAAGAAACTGTTCTTGTATTGACTGTTTGACAATGCTGTATCAGCATAAACTGGACATGCAGGTTCCATAGGAAAGTGTCCTCTGAACTTTGGCAGAACAAGTTGAGATGGTCCTTCAGGTTCCTGATTTGCAGAGAAAATTGCTAGACATCCTTCAGGACACAAGGAAAAACAACTAACAAACTGTGGCAGATTTCCTGCACCACTGAAAGGTATGCCAGAGACTCTGGACCTATAAGCTGAAGAGGGTTGCCCCAACGTTACAAAGAAACTTTGGGTGACTCTCCAGGCAGACAGATGTCATCTCTGTCATTCTTAGATTTTGGAAGTTGCTTGCACTTCCTGTTTATTTGGGTTATATTATATCTTCTTGTGGTCTTTGATGTAGTTGAAGATTTGAGAACTATTGGTATAGATTTTCTTAGTTATTTTAAAAGGTATATTAGATATGAAATTCTAAACTCACAAGGACAAGGTAGATGATAATATATTTTCTTTAATTTTGTTAATTACCAAATTAACTAGGCTAGATATTGTAACTGTAATTCTTGCTTGATAGCTGTTTTATTATATGTATATTCAAATTGAAACCTTCCTTTTGATTAGATAGAAAAGAGGAAGTGTGGTGGTAATGTTCATCTGTATTCTGTAAATAAAGAAACTATTTTGGCCTGTGGTTATCACCATAGCAGTAGGCAGGAAGTCAGAGACAGGTAGAGGAGGGTGGAGTTAATAGAGCCTCCATCCAGCCACCAAGGAAGAAGCATGTAGGCCCTAGGTGAAAAAGGGCCCATAGGCCATGTGGCAGACAGATTAATGAAAATGGGTGGAGTTAAGATGAAAGGGCTAGCTAGCAATGTGCCTGAGACATAGGCCAAACAGAATAAAATAAATATAAGTGTCTGAGTCATTGGGAGGGGTGGGGTAAAAGCCACTGCGGGCAGGTCGGACCTATGACCCATACAAGGACAGAAATCATTTACAATAAAAGTCTGTTAATCTTTATGTGGTGAAAAAAATCTTTGCCTCTTCTATTTTGTTTATTTATTTACACTTATTCTATGATGTAGCTTCATAAATATTAAAATTGAAAAATGTACTTTATACATAAAATAGTCATAGGTGTTACTGTATCTAGACATGACAGAAAGTGGTTACACAGTTCAATATCACATGTGCATGTAAAAGGGTAGTAGGTAGGAATAGATGTACCTGTACATTCATGTGTGTGTGTGTGTGTGTGTGTGTGTGTGTGTGTGTGTGTGTGTGTGTGTGTGTGGTGTGTTTCTCTGCAACTGTACTGGTCCTAGTTTAGACATGGTGGTAGCATAATTATTTCACTATATGTTGATAAATCATAACATTAACATAACTATAATACATTACCATTAAATATTAATAATTCTATTCTCAAAGTACCCAGTTTAGAAACTAAATTATGCAATTATTATTGTTAACATGCTAACCAAAATTGTTTTTGAAATATTTGCATCAACAAATTCATATTTTACTTTAACAGAGACTACATATCAAAAGAATAAGAGCATTTATAATTCAATTTAAAAAATAGGGGCTGGAGAGATGGTTCAGCAATTAAGAGCACTGACCGTTCTTCTGGGGGACCTGAGTTCAATTCCCAGCATCCACATGACAGCTAACAACTGCCTGTAATGCCAAGATCTGGCACCCTTACACAGTTATACATGCAGGCAAAACACAAATTTACATAAAATACAAATAAATATTTAAAAAAAGAAAAAATAATTCTTCAACAATGTTAACTAAAATAATGACAAAATTTCCATATAATTGAGTTGATATACTAAACAATACTTCTTTAAATGTGGAAAGTGACATGAATTATCTTTGGTCAGTTAGTATTCTTAAATATATTTAATGTTACCTTTATTATTGTTGCAGGATTTTACTAAATCTGCATGTGATATTTACTGCAAGTAGCCTCTGAACTCATAAACTACTTGCATCCTCTCAGTCATACATTCCTCACCTTGCATATGAATGGACTTAACAACTAATTTCTAATGAATAAATGCAGTAAAACTGATGAGTTAAGACTATCAAGATTAGGCTGTAAGACTATAAATTTCATTTTGGATAATTTTTGTCATTTTTTCTAATTTATCATTAATATTTTTATGTATTTATTTTTATAGAATAAAGACTTTTTATCCATGTATCCCCTTCTTTCTACTCCCTTACCCCTCCTGTCCCCTTCCGGTCAGTCTTCAGCCTCCCTCCTCACCATCTCCCCATCTCCTCCCCAGAAAGGGCAAGAGGTCCCAAGATGGATCATCTTAGCATCCACTCCAGGCAAGTTTGATTTCCTCATCCTAATATAAAGACTGGGTTATGTGTTCCACTAGAGAGAATGCGATCCAAGGTGCCAGTCCATGTACAGAAACACCATCTGAGCTCTCCCATTTAGGTTCCACATATTGCCAATGCTAGTGGACAGTTGCTTTTTCCTGGAGGGCCTAGTTCCTTTTCCTGATGGTTCCCAGGTGGCTGTTCTTGATTCAGCGAGCTCCCCAGATCCCTAGCCAGCCATCACCGTCAGAATGTCCTCATAGTCCTTATCCTCTTTCTTATATACATGTCTCCTCCCCTGGTATCAGGTGGACCAGGGACTCAGCCCAGTGCTCAGTCATGTGTCCCTGCCTCTACCGCTATTCATTGTTGAATGTAAGTTCTCTGATGGCACTTAGAGTGGCTATTCATTTGATTATAGGGAAAGTCCTGTTTAGGCAACACCTTCACTATTGGTTGTAGACCTAGCCAGGGACATCTTGTGAGTTCTTAGAGGTTTCCCTAGAACCCAGTCTTTTTCCAACCCCACATTGGCTTCCTCTATTAAGATCTCCCTCTGTTTTATTTTTCTCCATCTTTGTTGTTCTTCTCACTTAATCATCTTCTTCTCTCAAGATTATTTCCCACCCCAACTTTGTTGCTTATGCTCCCAATTAGCTAAGGAGATCTTCTCTATTTTCTCTTCCTAGGGGACTCCTTGGATGCCTCTCTTAAGTTCCTTCAGTTAACATAGTGTCTATGAGTAATATTCAGTTATGCAAAAACATTCTCTAAGGGGACTATATGACAGTTATTCTTGGTCCTGTGACAAACTAGGAAAATTTAGTACATTCCATTTGGTTTTTTTTTAATAGCAGAAAAGAAATATGTATTTCAAGAAAATACTGACTTGGAATGTTGTAAGAATAACCAATAGATTTCTAACTGACTTTGAGGTCCAGTCCACAGAATAAAATTCATTCTTTTACTGTACAAAGATAAAGAACCAATGAGAGGTGCATCCTAGGAACAAGAGTATAATCTATTTTGATAAATGGACATTGTTCCAACCTTCTCTATAAATACATATTTCTATATTCAGAGAATAGTGCAGCTTTTAGCCCCCAACAGAAAAGTTTCTTTTTTGTTGTGGGTGAGAGCTAATGCATAAATTCACAACCAAACAAATGCAGTGAGAAAGTAAGAAATCCATGGATATCTAAGTCCTAAGTGGATCTTCTATAACAACTCATTGTATTTGAAGCAGTAACACAAGAGATGTTCATCTTTCCCTAGACTTGATTTATTTTGATACAGTTTTCAAGCTACTACTGTGAAGTGATAATGATTTGGTGGTTTACATGTACATATCAATGGAAGAAATGACATTGACTGGAGTGTCACTCAGGTTCTAAGAGGAACACCAAGATTCTCTGCTATTGTACAATTCTGCCTTAGCTAATGGGCTTGATCTACTGATTGTTAAACAATAGACACAAACCTAAAAGTGATAGAAGGCTACTTTAAGTTAATTTAAAAAAATAAATTCTTTCAGAAATTGCTCTCTATTGCTGTCTCAGATCTTAGTTTTTTGGAGGAGCTAAGTGGTGTCATAAGTCCAACATGTGAAGAGTAGGGGAGCAGTTATGAAGAAACATGAGAATGAATAGTAAGTATCTGTCCCATAGGTAAAGCCTTCAGCAGAGTGTGCAGACTCAGCAGACAGCTGCAGTGTAACCACATGACAGCAAGAAGAATGCAGTTTCCCAAAAGCTTTCTCCCAATCTGTACTTAAATATTCAATGAGGATGCACAAGCTTGACACATACCTTCACCAGGATTTTGCACAAGCCTTCACATCTTTGGCTGCACTTTCACTGTTCTGTGGGAATTGCTGTGCTGTGTCTGGGCTTTATGTGTCCTTCTTTGTCTTTTGCAAGAGCAAAGTCATATTTTTTCTAAAACATACCTCAACTATTTATACTGAAGATTTCACAAGGAGGACTCTAGAATTCTTCACCAGAGTCCAAGAAGAGTGTGTACTCTGTATAGGCCTTCAGCTTTGGGACAAAATTTTGGCCATGCAGGACTCAGATATCTTCATATTTGCCTTTCCGTATCTCAGTTCAATGATGATCAATGCTATGCCATGATGAGTTCAATCCTTGATGACAACAAATCAAACCTCTTCAAGACAGATGTTATTCTATAACTAGCTATCACACATATGTTGAGAATCTTCTCCATTGTGATAAAAGGTGTTACTTGGTCAACATTTCAAGAAACACTGTGGCTATGAAACTCAGATAGAAAAACCCATATTCCTAGTACACAGAAAAATTGAGTTAAATTACACTGTTTTCAGCCACAATGTCTTACTATAATTTGTGGCATTTTATTCCCACTAATTTTAAAATTAAAAATGTTTAATAATAAAGAGAAATAGTGACAGATACTAGTGACAGGTAATCAGGAAGCCAGCTGTGACCGAATTGTGATTGTATTAAATACAACCAGTAATTTACTTTCTTAGTGTTAAATCTATCTTAAAACCCATTGTTAAAGTACTTTTCAACAATTTTGGACTGAGTGTTTTGACTCAACTGAGTAGTCACAGAGATTTGATAATTTATATTCTTCTTTCTGGAACTAAATAACAGAGCATACCAGATCTCCCATATTTCCAGTTGTGAATGTAATAAAATATGTTTAATGTAATTCAAACTCCGTGAACATTTAGAAGGCATAAATATTGGTCTGTTCTTGTCATTTAACTGATAATTACAGCTCACGTAAGTACATCATAATTTATGCCAGAGAATTGGATATATGTATTCTTGTGCTAATAGAAAAAGTATATGGGAAAGAAAGAATGCAACTGAGAATTGGCTTCATGTAAATATTTTAAAATATTTTATCTGAAGTGATGCAGGTAGAAATGCAGTATCTCCCTGCTTAAAAGAATGAGAATGTTCTTTCAGTGACAGTAACTCAAATGTAGTACTATCTATTAGCCTTATTCACCATTTATAACCTGTTTGATACTCACACTGATTGATAGATATGTTATAGTAAATCTCCATTTTGCAGTCCAGAGCTTTTGTTGAAACTCATTATATAAGCAGTAAATTATTAACTATTTAATAAATTTATTAGAGACATTTATTAGCATATAGAGAGATATATAGAAACCCCCACACACATCTAAGCAAAATCTGTATTAGTTTTGTAGGATGTGATGTTTTGTAAGTTAGTAAAGGTTAAAATGGTCTTTATTTATATTCTCCCTCTTGTTGCTCATGAATTGTTCAAATTTATTAACCGTTCATGACACCTTTAATTGAAATCTATCTCTATATATGCTCTGTTTACAAATGTTGTGGTAGTTTGAATGAGAAATGCCCCAATAGGCTCATATGATTGAATAATTGTCTCTAGCTAGTGAGATTGTTTTGGAAGGATTGAAAGATGTGGCCTTGTTGGAGGAGATGTGTCTCGAAAGGCAGGCTTTGAGGTTTCAAATATCTCCCTGTGCTTTCTCTTGGATTCCTTCTTATAGATCAAGGTACAAGCTCTCAGCTGCTACATCTAGTATGCATACTGCCTGATATCATATAGCTGCACCATAATGGACTATTTAAGCCTTTGAAATTGTAGACCCAAATAATTGTTTTTATAAGTTCCTTTCCCATGGTATTTTACTACAGCAATGGAAGAGTTAATAAGGTACCAATGTACACAGGTACAGATCCTTGCGTACATAAATCTACACTATGAAAATATATCTTTCTTTTAAAATAAGACACATATTCTTTACACCTGTAGAAAAAATGATATGAATGAATAAATGGAAAGGTTTGGTCATTGTTATTTTCAATAGTTTTTACACTTCTCTTAGTAATTTAGACTTGCCTTAAACTCTTGATGCCCACACTGTACCTCTTAAGGTCTTACATGAAAGTCTGAGCTTTCAAAAAGAGCTCTTACTCTTGTTTAGTTTATATATCTAACCAAGCAGTTACCGATTCATAAAGATAACTTTTCATTTTTGAATCTCTACAAATATTTAATCTCAATAGCTTGACATTCAAAAGCACTGAGGACCTTACTAGTATGATATTAAAGCTACTTTTATCACTGATTTTAACTGATTATTCTGCATATGTGGTAATTCATGCTTGTCGCGCGCCACCTCGTCCTGCAAGGAGCACGCAACACCGGATCTTTCTCTTTGCAGTTTATTCGGGCCTTTAATTATCTTCTTATCTCTCACTCACTCCCTCACTCACTCACACTCTCAGACATATGAGGAACGACTCACTCTCTCACACACTCTCTCACGAACGACAAATGACCCCGGGTGGAAGTCTGCTCATGGCTAAATACCCTCTGGGCTTCCAATCCCGGTAAGCCACATAGACATTGCCCATAGGTCCTGAGGCGCTGGAAGCAAGCCACCATCCTCGCCTACAGCCAATAAGGAGTTGTTTATTCCTGAGAGCACTCACCATTGAGAAAGGTGGAAGGCGGAAACCAGAGCCACCTTTAGGGTGTGGTACAACGCAGCTCCCTACACATGCTATTCTCTGTATGCACGCCTAGAAAAGTCATAGATGATGACCTTCAAGTGCATTTGATTTTCCTCACAATTTGATTTGCCTTTATATCTACATTGCCATCACTATCCACAACATCCCATAAAGAAACAATTTCTGTCTTCTACTGTACTTGTGGGTAATAATAGGTTTAATAGAAAATCAAAAGTCACAAGTCATGACTAGCTCTTACATTAGAACACAGGTTTAAGCATTCAAATTGTTCCCCAGGTTAGGCTTTGACATACCACAGAAGTTTGTCCTAGATCTTCCTTTAATTAGTTGATTCTTTATGATTTCTCACATCAGGCTACAGAAACATAAAGACCACCATATTCAGGCCGTCTCTTTTTATTAGTGCACTTCTGATCCCTCATGTCACAAAAGAGGAAAAAAGTTGGAGTCTTGAGAAAAATGAATAGTTCACATGATTGATAAAAGTAATTTTTAATTCATAAATAAATAGGACACATGTTTAAAACCTTTAGAGTAGAAAACCTCTGAATTCTAAGAACTCAAATAACAGCAGACCTTAAAAAAAAATCTCATAGGTATTTGTTCACAGTATCACTTTGAAGACAATCTGATTCTATTTACAACCAACATGGCTTCACACTACTGCCCCTTGGATCTTGAATGATAGCTTAATTTTTTAAGAGTGGTAACACACTTCCATTAAGCTCATGTTACTGGCAATTATCTACATAGCAAAGGCAAAGTTCCCAAAATCGATGCACAGAGAACTTCCTTTTAAGCCTATAATCAATAGTTGCCAATGATGAATAAACATCTATTATTAACAGTGGATGTGGTTTGAGTTGTTTTACTTATGTCTGCTTTTCAGGCACTTATAATGGATTGCCCTGTCAAGTGCATCCATTAAACTCAGTTTACTCTCACTGAAAGTACATTGAAGGGCAGAGATGCTGCCAGAAGATGTTTGCTAACTCCTAGTTATCTCTCCTGGATGCAAAAACTACTCAGAGACACTAAAGTGTATAGCTTGTACAGTACTTATGCAGTATTATCTGTAAAAGGCAGGAGTGTAAACACTATTAGTTATTTTGAGGATTTTATTAATCTTGCTTCTGGTCAGTATCTGAAAAATATGCCTTCCAAGTGAATCTTTCTTTTTATTTTTCAAAGAAATAAACATTCTGAGTTTCACAAATGCTGTTGGTGAAGACTTTCTGCCATGTGTGCTGATTTGGACACTTAATAGTAGGTTTATCACTTTCTGAGTATTCAAACCAGTTTCTAGGTGTGTTTGAATCTGGTAGAGAACTTCACTTATAGCTACTTTTTAAATACCCATTTACTATTAATAATGTGCATATATGTGTCTGTGACTATATGTGTATATAATGTGTGCAGAGGTGAGAAGAGGGTTTCAGAAGCACTGGTACTGGAGTTATGAATGTTGTAGTACAGCCAGACAGGGATGCTGAGAACTAAGTCTGCTTCCCCTAGATTAGCAGCACGTACTCCCTAACCCCTCAACTATCCTTCCAGACTCTATATCATGATACCATTAGGATATTTAAAAGGACTAAAGAGAGATTCACTGAAAATAAATAAAGATAAATACCTAGATAGCTCCTAGTATTCTTATGTCTCTAAATGAAAGTGTTGGTTCATCTGAAAATATTTAAGCAAAGCTTCCCAGACCAAAACAGTTTCAATGTTTCTAACCTCAAAGGTCTGTATAATTAAAGGTTAACTTCTAGGATAAAGGCATCTCAATATTTTGAGTGGTTCATCAAATCCATTAGAAACAGATGTCTGGAAAAGAAACTTAGTTCATCAAGTATAAGAAAAAAAAAGTTGTGTGTTTATTGTCTGTAGGATTCACCCACTTAAATATCTGTGAAATAAAGAATAAAGCCCAATTAAGATAAAAATCAGTTTTCTTATCCAGGATAAACCTCTTAGACGGTTCTTCCTCCTTCACCAGCTATACATAGAATGCCATTGAACTCCCAATGTTACTAAATTGAAACCAAATCTTCTGATAAAATCACCTTGAAGCTCTGTTTTCAAAGTCTGTTGAATAGTTTAGTTTGAAGGTTGAACTGGTTCCCAATATCTCCAAGATTAGAAATCTAAAATGTTTGTTTCCTGAAAGAAAAGCTGAAATTATTCCTGTTTGCCTTTGAGGATGCTGGGCATTTACCAGGGTGAATTGTATGTTGAGGACTGGGAAGGTGATCCAAGCTGGCCCTTTGTGGTTGGTTACTTGACATCTCATACAGTGCTTTTAAGTGGATCTGCAACACACCACTTTAACAAAATCAAGTACACCGAGAGTCCCTTCTAGGTCATTTTTCAGATTTACAATCATTTAAAAATATCTTTTAATATCTTTTAAGTGGATAAAACATTGATGACTCTAAGTTACATGAGAATGAAAATTTTAATTTTAAATCATGGGTTTTTAAGCAAATCTCACTTTGTATGAGGCACATGATACCCCAGCTCCTTGATGCCAAGTACTTAAATTATAGAGACAGTAATAGTACATCCCACCCTGTTATGCTTTCCCAGAATTAATTCAACAACTTGAAATACTGCACCAGGAAAGAAATTAGAGAACAAACTTCAAAGTTAGCATAAAATATATCATCTGTTAAGAAAATGAAAAACCTAAATGAAAAATTTTATAATCTGTATATAATTATTCTCATTCATGATATTAAACTTTAGAAAATATATACATAATAGAAAATAAGCATGATCTATTAATTTTTCTTTTTATTTTATTGTATATATTTATTATTTGGTGTTTTAACATCATGCACTCCATCAAACTCAGATATCAGACCTTTCAGAATAATGCACATTCTTATGATCTCCCCATTTACAAAACCATACAAATACATTTTAGTGAGTGATGCTCTGCTATGTTCAAGGATCAGTGTTTAGTCCATTCAGCAACTGATGGGAGCAGATGCAGAAACCCACAGTCAAACTCTTGGCAAAACCAAGGGAACCTATCAGAAGTGTAGTACATGAGCAGGGTGTGGGTAGGACACACTAGGAAATTGTAGCCCACAGAATCATCTAAGTTGGGCTCATAGGGGCTCACAGAAGCTGAAGTGACCAACCCGGCACTCTTAAGGGTCTGAGCTAAGTTCTCTGCATATACCTTATGGTGCGTACCTTAGTGTTCTTGTGGGACTCCCAACAATGAGAGAGAGGTGTCTCTGATTCTTTTGCCTAAACTTGGGACAATTATTCCTCCTCCTGGGTTGCCTTTCCCTCCTTTAATATGAGAGTTTGTCATCTATATTATTTAGGTCATGTTTGGTGGATACCCCTAGAATGCATGGTTATTTTTTTCCTTTTCTTTTTTTTCCTTTCCTCTTTTTAAAGGGGAAACAAAGGAGAAGTGAACTAGGGGGAGAATGGGGAAAAGATTGGAAAGAGTATAGAGAGGGAAACTGTAGTTAAAATGTAATGTATAAAAAAAATAAGTCTATTTCTTTAACGAGGAAAATTGCAAACCAGTTATGTTTTCCATTTGTTATTCTATTTATTCAATGTTTACATTTTCATCAAAGTGTTTTCATGCAAGATTGTTTTCTTTCCATTTTAGTTATATTTAATTTGTACCTAAAACAGTATGGATATATTGGGGAAACCTTTCTTCTAAGTTAGCAGGCAGTAATGCTATCTTCTCTTCTCCCTTGCTGTCAGACCAAGGGTGCTGGGAAGCAATGAGAACAGAATTAAGTAAGAAAAAAATATTGGTGAAACTATAGTCATACCCAGTTTTCTGTTCTTGTAATGTCAGCAGTGAAGGGCTGAGGCAAAGAGATTTTGAGTTATAGACTAGTTTGTGCTATTTTTTAATTACAGAACTGACCGTACCACTGACAGTTCTCTTGAGATTGTAGGAAGTAAACAAATAAGTTTCTCTATTCACCATGATCCTCTGGTAAACATTAAAGATTTGGTTTTCTTAAAAAATTTCTTTCAAAAAATTATGAACAATAATGGAAGCATTAAGTCTCTGGCAATAAATTATTGGGGTGTTTCTTCTCTTGCTCTGTATAGATTTCTCCTTCATACTAATGATGTTTCTCTGAAAGCAAAATTCTAGGTGAACTGTAATTTTTCTTTAGACCTTACAATCTGGGGTATATCAGCTCCTTTCCAATTTTATGCTTCTAGGGGGCAGCTCAGGGACCTTGGCATGGCTAAATGACATGATGTTGGTCCATGGATTGTACTCCTTCCATAGCTTATGGCTTGGTACTAATGTTTTCAAGACAGTGCCTATGTCTAACATTTCAAAAAGTTTATTATGACATGTACTGGTCTCTTTTTAAACATTGTCATCTTTTATGTTTCTTCAACATCTTGAGTTCATAAAATTATATTTGCAGTCAAATTATATATAGTTTCACATCATTGCTTATTCAGGTATGTTTTACTCCTGACTTTCACTCCTCTACTTTTCTAAGAAATTCACTGTCAAAAGTATGAAATACCCAGTTATAGTCAATATGTCCCTAAGATTTTATACCTATCTTTTGCAATTTACTTTCTTATTGTTACTGAACCTGTATTATTTTGGTTTCTTTTCTTCATTATGTTAGTTTCTCCTTCTGCTTTTCTTATATTGCTGTTAACAATGTCACATTATTATCTCCAAAACCAAATAAAAGTTTTAATTTTAAAAGTCTAACCTGAGAAAATGAAAGAAAGGGATCATCATGAGTTTTAGGAAAGCCTAGACTAGCTGAATTCTGTGCCAATCTGGGCAACAAAATGATAAAAATCTGTAGACAACAGCTTCTAATAACCAATTTATCATTCTTCATTTATAGTTCTTTGCTGTAAATTCTTTTATTCAAATAGTATTGTGCTAGGTAATATTGAAAGTTAATCTCCACATCTCTTACTAATCACAATTGTCACTTGACTTTTTAATTGTAATAAACCTGAGATTTCCTGATACATTGCACAATATGTAATCTTATGTGAAATCTGGACATTTTTGATATTATAATACTGTTGAACCTTATTTTTATATTCTGCTCTAGCTTTGTTACTTTGAAAATGATGACCCATAATGCAGGCAATAGTGTTACTGCTATAAGGTGGTTGCTGGACCCATTACTAATATATGAACAAAAGATGCATGCCTTTCTAATGTTAGGGGAGTTGGCATCTCAGTATTTTACTAGGCCTTCCCTAGTCATTTAGAAACTGGAAATTCTAAAACAAGGAATAACTATTCTAAAATATTGCCAAAATGCTGAAGTAATGGTGAATCTGAGTAAGGCGAATTACTGCAAATTCGATGCCACCCTGGCACCATAGTTCCAATGGGTCTCATAAATCATATAGGCAGAAATACCTGTGAATGTAACTTAAATAGTAGAATACAAACATAAAATCCCATATCTCTAGGTTTTATTCCCAGCATCACCAAAACAGGAGAAAATAAAAGAGACAAGGTACAGTCTGAAAAATGACATCTAGCATTTAAAACTCATGCATCACATATAAAAGATAGTCACATTGTAAACATCTGTGAGATGTCTTTATCAAGTATGTGTGCATTTCTTATGAACTATTTTATGCTAGTTTACAAAGTCAATACAGACATTTTGAGGCTCATTGCCCAAAATCATTTGATAGAAAGAATTAGTTCTTTGCACAGCCTGTTGGGTAGTACCAGCTCTATGTATCTCCTAACTTTTGGTGACTGCTGCTAACTTCCAGGATCTTCTGGACTTGTAGGTGCACACACTGCATCTTCTCTAGATGTTATTCTCCTGTTCTCTCTGTTTATTTGAGTGACATTTGGTTAAAGATGTAGAGTAATCCATTAACCCAATGTTAATTGGTCTGACAGGTGAAACAGCAGAAAAGTTATTTCTAAATAAAGTGGTACTCTGAGGGATTAAGAGTCAGGAGTTCAGCATATCTTTCTTTGTGGCATACAGAATTCCAAGCATTCTGACACATACAGTGTTGGAATAGACAGTTAACCATGGAGCCTCTGTACATGGAAAATCAGCATAGGAAATAATATCTAACATCATAAACCATTAGAGAAATATAAAGTGAAGCCAAAGTTCATCAGTCTTTTAACACCATATATGTAATAGAAAAACTAAGGGTTTAAAACAAAATATATTCATAACCTTCAGCCATAGAAATTACCAAACTCCTACATTGGTCAGAAGATAAAATGTTACTATCACTTTATTAAACTTTGTTAAAAGTCATATGTATCTATCTCATGGCACAGCTGTTCCATTTTTAATATTTTCTATTTGGAAAATAAAAGTGTTTTTCTTCAGAGTGACTTATTGAATGAATATGAATGCTGACAGCTGTTCAGTTGAAACTATTCAACAATAAAGCAAAAAAGGTAAATAGATAAACTAATGGTGTTATATACATGAAACATAAACATGGGCCCTAACAAGATAAAAAAGTATGTGCCAACTAAATGAGATTAAAACATCAACAAATAAAACATTCTTTGAAACCAGATAATAATAGAAAATTGAGAATGCCAGACAGAAAAGATCACTTGCATTATGACTCCATTAAATAATAACATAAAAATTAAAATAATATGCAATGACAGGAAATAAATAACTGGCTTTTAGTGGAGTCTGGGAATGTAAAAAAAAAGGAATTTACAGGAAGTATATAGTTAATGTTGTAGTACATGATCACTTCTGTTTAAAAAGACAATTTACAGAAGAAAATATACAAAATAAATACATAGGACATAATACAGTGTTTTTCTGTTTAAATAAACTATATTGGAAATTTTCAAGATGATGTATGACAGAAAATTAAATTATTTCAATAAAACATTCATCTGTAGAAACTTGTTTAAAATATGCAAACATTGTAATAACAATTCACAGTCTCATGTTTTGTGGTTTTGTATATTGTGATAAAACCAAAGAGTTTCTGAACCATTGAGCTGTGCCACAGATTACAGAGTAGAGATGTTAACAGACAGATTGCTTCCAGCCATGACTTAGGGGATATTAAGAGAACATGCTTTGTAGACCCAGACTCCTGACTTGTGACTAATCAGCAAGGGGATTTCACATCTGAACCTGCTTGGTTGTGGCTTATCATCTGTCTAGGGCTGAGTCTATATAACAGTGTGTGAACCTCCCTAAAGTTCAGTGAAGTGTTGTCCAGTGGCCATTAATTTTCTTGATTAAATATGTCTATTGGGAAGTATATTAAAATCATCAGCTAAATTGAGTCCTTGGTAATTTCGGTAAAATTTTTCTCATGCTTTCCATTCTTCTGTTTTATAAGAACTAATTGAAGTTTACTTGTCCTGTTTCACTTCTGAGTCAATGATGTCTTTGTTCCATTCTGTTAGCTTTTCGATATGTCTTGCATGAACCAAAATAAGAGGAATGATGGTAGGTGCTGAATGTGATAGTGTTAAATATTTTGTGGCAAATATCTTGTCAAAGTGAAAGGCTTTTCCAGCAACACCAGCCCCTGTCATCTTCAATTGTGACACCCTGGTCTCACAACTAATTCTTAGAAAGTAGAATCCCATCATATATGTTACAGATATTCCAAGAAAATATTAATTCCTCCCATTATTTTTAATGTACCTTGTAATTTTGTATGTTTAACAAAGGCATGAAATACAAAAGAACAATGAATATGAACATACACTTTTCTTGACTGATCATTCCAAATGCTAACCCAATAGTCTAAAATCAAGCACTTATATTATGGAAGTGGGTACTTTAAAAGACTAAATGTATAATCATTGCTACTTTGGTAAGGATTAATCATAAAATTCAAAAGAAATATTTGAAAAAACTCACTGTGTAGACTGCACACATGCAAATGCATACATACATTCACAAACACTCACAGAGGAGTATTTTCTTTCTTCATAAAAAGCAATGAAGGCTACATATAGTATGCTTACATTCCCAGTTAGTGAAGAAATAGCATAGCCTAGGCATAATAGTGAGTCACTATCTCTCCCAAAACATTTTTAAAGGGCATTCAAATAATTTTAAATGAAGAATTGTGAATCTGATGTTTGATTGTCAGTGAATATTAACCAAATTGTTTTTCAAATAATTAGTACATATCTATAAATTATGTGCATGGCATCATTTCTTCATTGATTGATTTGCAAATTACTATATTTTAGATAAAAATGCCAGTGCATTGTTTACTGGGACCACCACTTCATGCACAATGTCCCTCACCATATTTATAGCCTGTGGAGTTTGGGGCACACATGTCTTCCGACTCATCTAACAACATGTTACTTAAATAGCTGTTACTTGAAGTTTTCGTAACTAATGTGCTTTGAGTCCCATAAATAAACCAACTTATTAGTGATGTATTGCTTCTGTCTTCTGTATTTCAAGTTGCTAATTATGTGTTAGTTCCTACAATCTGTATCTTTTCTTCTATCTTAATTCTATTCAGCATTCAATTTATGTACACATTCTTTATCCCTCAGAAATTTAGTTTTATGGTGAGAAGGTGTTGTTGACACTTATTATTCATCTCCTCTAAATGTTATAATCTTAAAATTATTATATTTGTTCCCCTATTTTGTTGCTGATTTAAGTGAATGTATTGTGTCCCTTAATTCTTCCAAGTTTATGTAATAGTTTCCATCATTAACACCTTTATTCATGCAGATAACAACATAAACAAGGCCTCGTGTCAAACAAAGTTTTATTTTCCTTTTCTCATAATTGTGTTTCTTTTGGCTAGATATAGTGCCATTTGAAGAACCAAATTCAATGCGGGAAGAACTGTGATTTAAGTTTCACAAGTCTTTTTTTTTTTGCCGATTCTTAGCACTTATTTTCTATAATCATGAAATAAAAAACCTTATCACATCTTTTGTTAATCAAATATTATTTTTTACTTTTAATGACTGATTCTGTTAAACATCTCAGATGATTGCTTCTTTGAGACTCCAAGCAATAGTGGAGAGGGTGCCTAAACTGGCCTTCCCTACAATCAAATTGATGTCCTAACTATCATCATAGAACCTTCATCCAAAAACTGATAGAAACAGATGCAGAGTTCCACAGCTAACTACTGGGTCGAGCTCCTTGTCCAGCTGAAGAGAGAAAGCAGAGATTATATGAGCAAAGGGGTCATGATCATGATGAGGAAAACCCAAGAAACAGCTGACATGAGCTATTGTGAGCTTACTGACTCTGAAATGACAGCCAGGGAATATGCCCAGGACTGAACTACGCCTTCTGAATGTGGATGGCAGTAGAAAGACATGGGCAGTTTGTGGGGCTTCTGGAAGTGGGGCCAGAATTTATTCCTAGTGTATGAAGTAGCTTCTAGGAGCTCATTTTATACAGAGGAACACTTTGCTTAGCCTGGATATTTGGGAAAGGTGTTGGTCCTTCCTCAACTGGATATGCCAGACTGTGTTGTCTTACCCTGGGAGTCCTTACCCTCTCTGAGGAATGAGGGGGGAAATGCGGTTTGAGGAAAGCTTGAGGATGACATCAGGAAGATGGGAGGAAAGGACAACAGTGGGGGGTATGTTAAAAATTTTTAATTAAAAAAAGACAAAAAGAAAGAAAAATACATCATCATCACTCTTTTTTCCAGCAAAATTATCTACCATAGTTAAAAGAGAAAGAAAAACTTTCCATGATATAAATACCCTAAATTTTTTTACCTGGAAAATCAGCAGTAGTGTATTTTGACATAATCCCCAAGGAGAAGATAGACAACCTACTCTACAAGTACATGCTTTACCATGCCCATTTCTGATCTATTCACAACAGCAAACAAATGGAAATAATTCAAATGCCCTTCACCTAATGGATGGATAATAAAAATCTGATATGTATATACACCATGGATTACAGATACAAAGGAAATGAAATTGTGTTCTTTGAAGACAAATATATATACTAGAAAAGATTACATTGAGTGAGGTAACCAAGGTTCGAACAACAAATATCACATGTTCTCTTTTCTGAGATTCCAAGTTCTATATTTTCATAAGTGAGTTTCTAATCTAGAATAAGTACAGAAACCAGGAAAGTAAAAAAGAGACTACTGTGAGCCAAGAGAGGAACAATAAAGAGTGAGAGTGAGGATATAAATGGTCTAAAGGGAAAACAGGGGACTAGTTAGTGAGAGTAGAGGATGATCAATACAGAAGAAAGAATAAATACCAATAATAATGTCTGAAACAGTCGAAAGCATTCACACTTTTAACTTTCTACCTAAAAATGTGTGTAACAAATGTCTTTGTATATCTATGCATATCTAGTTTAAATAAATGTTTTCCTCTGGGCTACCAATGCTCTCCTTGAAAGTCATAGACTATCTAACCATAATGCCAACACCAAGCGCTTGAGAAGCCCTACTTTGAGTTGATAGTTGGAATTTTCCAAGAAACTTCCAAAACACTCAGGCAATAGCTGTTGCTTTTGGATTCCTAACAGAAGTGGAATGTAAGTCTCTATGGCTTAAGAAAATGTGTACTTCAGACACAGTAGTCAAAGGACTAACTTTGAAGCTGACCTGATAGCCTCCTATATCATCACTCACTTTTATGCAACCATAAGGCACCATGCAAACTTTCAAAGAAACCAACAATGCTTCTGCACAGCTATGAGAACTATGAACCACAAAAGCAACCAGTGTGTCACTGTAATGCTAAAAAGATTATATACAATAGTGTCATACACATCTGTCCAATAACCAATTAATTGTTAATGGGACTTAAGGCCTCCTCAACAAGAGGGGAATTAGGCTTATGCAGGAAGTCTAGTGACATTTTAGTTCTTGAAGAACCTACAACATCTCTTTACTAAACCAGAATAATCCCTAACTACATTGTAAGTATTTGTCCTAATACCTACAAATAAGCAAAGTCCTCATGTTTTATCAAGGAAATATCACTTTGCTATGAATGAGGATCATTACAGAAAACTATAACCAACTAAAATACAGAATTGTAGATGCCAAAATCCAATAGAAATCAACAACTAATTCCTGTACCTAAAGGTTCAGGAATTATTACAGAAGACAGGCAGAGAGTATACGATCCAGAGGACCTTGAAATTTGCTATGATATAGTGTCTCCTAAAAATTTCAGACAAGTTTCGCTCATGAAGTCTTACCAACACTTTTAACTAACTATGATTTGAACAGGGAAAACACCAATAGGAATGTTAATATGAAAGGTGGAAATCTCAGTGGGTCTTAATCCTAGACAAAGGCAACTAAAGAATAGTGAGAGAGGGAGAAATATGTGTACGCATGGATGTGTGTATCTGACAACTCCTAAAAAATATCAAGGTCATAATTTGAAAGACAGGCAGGTAGAGACAGGTATGTGGGAGAAATTATCTAATTATTTCAATCCCAAATATTAACATATAGATATGAATAAATACATTTAGTGAATATTTGCATGCTGCATTTTCTATAGTGTATAAAATTGGTTACAATCTAGAACTTACAGTCATTTTTAAATGCCATTATATCCTGATTTTATATTGAACTACGTTAGCTTTAATTTATATTTGGGTCCCATCTTAAGCTCTTTTTGCACTAGCTGTGATGTAAAACAAATTGTAAGATCTTTTTCCAATCATTCATAGACTACCATGTAAACACAATGTCATATTTTCATAAGCATTTTAATGAACGAAACTAGAGTTAATAGAAATCTTATTGATTTTAGTGCCTCACATAGCATTCATATTAATAATAAATGTTGCATGAGCATAATAGATATGCAAAGATGCAACACATCAGCCTAAACATCTCCAATAATTTGTGGACTTAAATTCATAGGAAACCACTAATGGAAAACAGTGTATTTTCCACCCTATGAATAGTCAAATGCCATGCATAATGTAACAGTGCAACTGCTAATGGCAGGCTCAGGCAGAGTAATTTGAACTTGTTTTAATGCACAAGGCAAACTGATCTTAACTTGGCCTACAGTAAAGTTTCTCTCTGCCTTTATACTACTCTAATTGTTCACTTATCCTTTCCCCAGAGCTTGAACTTACAGGAAACACAAAAGTTATTGCTTTGATATTTTGTAAGTCTGTTATGTTCTGTTAAGTATAGAAGATAGCTAGTTAATGAAGAGGCAGCAAATGGACTTATGTTAATATTAGAATACCTGAACAGAGATTCATTACCACAGTGTTCCTTAATGCAATATTGGTAACACAGTCCTTTCTAGATGATAGTAGAGTTAACTGCTTAATGAGTAGCTAAGGCATACAAAATCCAGGTAAAAAAAAAAGCCTGACAGAAATGTTCACACACTCTAAATTTGATATTTATTCCATACTAATTACTTTAGTATTTTTGTCTTGGCACAGGTTATATTAGACACTGCTGTCAATATATTACATGAACTTAGTGTTTTAGCTCTATTTTTAAA
The DNA here is from genome assembly GCA_004025045.1 of Sigmodon hispidus. Taxonomy (NCBI): domain Eukaryota; kingdom Metazoa; phylum Chordata; class Mammalia; order Rodentia; family Cricetidae; genus Sigmodon; species Sigmodon hispidus. The sequence continues at coordinate 3,726 of PVIH01019143.1, read as the reverse complement.
ACTTAAGCACCTTGTTGTCTTAAGAATATTTTACACTCTAGTCTCAAGATTTGGATGCATTACTCTCACACCTGTTTATTCATATTGCAAGAATACTAGAAGAAAAAGCATTATAATGAATCCAAATCAAGCAAGTTTTTATTCTCCTTATGAAAGATTAATGAATGTTCATTGATTGTGTGGTTCCATGGCTTCTATATAAAATTTCATCATTCTTTAAGCTTAGACTGTATTTATTTCATATAAAAATCATAAACATCTGATTCTTCTAAAATTATATGGTAATTAATAATCATTTTACATGATGACATAAGATTAAATGACCATCAGTTTCAAAGGAAACATTTACTGTTTAGTATATTTAGAAAAGTGATGATAGATAGCTGATAGACAGATAGATTATATATAGATTATTGATCAATGGAGAGAGAAAGAATAAGAAAAAGAAGAACAAAGAATTTGAGACAAGTAATAAATTTCAAGGTTGTGGACATGAATCAAATTCATAAAACAATGCTATCATTTATATTATCTAAATGCTGAATCTTGTGGATATTTTTTGGCTTTCTTTAATGGCAGGTTTTTAGGAACTCATTTAAGTCCCATTGAAAATATTTAGAAATTTTTAAATAATGCCAATATCTAAGATTCCTGAGGGATGCTTTTTTGGACTGTTCTTTGCACCTCACATATATTTTGTACACTTGACCACTGAAAATTTATATTTTAAACAATATGATCTGTTAGTTCAAGGATTTGTGACTTTTTGAAGGACTTCTTGTTGTTTCCTACTATTTATATTTTTAATGGTTTTCATGAATGTATTATCCAAGGTCTATTTCATTGTATGTGTTTGACTACTAAAGTCATCTTATGCAGCACATTAGTCAGTTTGCAGGTAGACAAAGATCTCCTTGAATGCTGTGAACCTGGAGGTCTCTTGAACTTTTGTTAAGCCATCCTAGTGATTTTCTGCAAATTTGCAACATTCTACATGTGTTTATAATTTTCATTTTTTGCTTTCAGAGACCCTCAATGGTATCCTGAAAAGAAAAATGTTTTTATTGTACAATTCTTGGGTCAGCACACCACCGTACATATTCATATGACCTTTCAAGTTGCTAATTTCAAGTTGCAAATAAGAGGTTGCAACTAAGAAGAGGTGGAAAAAATCATGAGAGAAGAAGATGATTAAGTGAGAGAAACAAGAAGGAAGAGAAAAGAAACAGAGATGGAGATCTTAATAGAGGAAGCAAATATGGGGTTGGAAAAAAGACTGGGTGCTAGGGAAACCTCCAATAATTCACAGGATGTCCCTGCCTAGGTCTCCAACCAATAGTAAAGGTGTTGCCTAAACAGGACTTTCCCCATAATCAAATGAATAACCACCCTAAGTGCCATCACAGAACTTATATCCAACAATGAATAGACTTAGAGGCAGGGATATATGGCTGAGCACTGGGCTGAGTCCCTGGCCCGGTTGATAATGGGGGAGACTCAATATGAGCAAAGGGATAGAGACTATGAGGAATATTCCCACAGTGATGGCTGGCTGGAACTCTGGGGAGCTCACTGAATCAAGAAAAACAACCTGGGAACCATCTGGAAAAGGAACTAGGCCCTCCAAGGATAGGCAACTGTTTACTGGCATGGACAATATGTGGAGCCTCAAGGGGACAGTTCAGACTATGTTTCTGTGCATGGACTGGCACGTTGGAGCCCATTCCTTCCAGAGGAACACCTAACCCAGTCTGGATATAAGGATGAGGAAATCAAACTTGCCTGTAGTGGATGATGAGCTAATTCACCATGGGACCTCTTGCCCTTTCTGGGGAGGGGATGGGGGCTGGAGAGAAGAGAGGCTGAAGACTAACCAGGAGGGGCAGGCAGGGGGTGGGGAGTTGGAACAAGGGGATAAATGGATAAAAAATGAGATTGTGTTCTATCAAAATAAAAAAACTCTAAAAAAATAAATAAAATAAAAGCCATACATGAAAACATTAAATCTTACTTTAAAAATAAATAAATAAATAAAATAAATTCAACAAAGTTACTGCAATTCTTAATATGAAGCTCTTATGTGAAGAAGCAAAATACAAACTAAATAGGACTATTGGAAACAATTGAATAATTAAAAAATTAATAATGGAATGATTTAAGAATAATTGGAAATAATTAAATGTAATTCAGAGGTGAATATTTTCATCATCATAATGGATCCAACAATAATTTCTATCACTTGCTTATTTTTCCTTTTGTAAATTAGTTGTGTGAATATTTGCTTCCTATAGTTCTAGTAACTTGTCAGATATAAATTAATGAAAATTAAATGTTTTGTATATCCCCTTCTCATGTCTAAAAAAAAAATTCCTCTGGGCAGCTCATTCTCCAGGATTTCATTTTAAGTTTGGTCATAGTTATTTTCACTTCAATGCTATCATCCCATGTGAATATGAGGTTAAGTGAATTATACTGATTTTTCAATAAACACTATATGGAGAACTGTTTGAAATGAGCAAGTTACAAGTCAGGTCAAGTCTAGTATGAACATGGGAGTTTCCTGTGAACTCTAACACAGATCAAATAATGACAAGAATTGCAAGATGGCTATTTGAAGCAGAATAAAAGATATTTGCCTCATACATATAATGGGCACTATTCTTTTATCACTGCCTTTCTGATTGGGAAGCCTTTGATTCTCAGTTACTATTCACTGAGAAAGAATAAGGGAAATGAAATAATTTGAAGTTCCCCCAATATCATTATTCTTATACCTTTGACAAATTTTCTTCAAATGTTTCTCCTATTTTTGCAAGACTGTTGTTAATTTCAAACATTCTGTAAAATTCCCCAAGGGCTTCTATTTACCTTTCTTCACTGAGGTTTGTTAGCATCAGTGAATCTTGTTTGGTGACTTCTAAGGTGGCCCATCCCTGCTTCTTCCTACTGTACAAGGGAAACAAAAACTTGAAATTTGACATAAGATAGGTTTCATTTTAAATATGGAGAACAATTTTAAACAAGAAAGAACAATATTGAATGAAGATGTTGAACTTGTAGGTAAAAATGATCAGAAGGTTACAAATAGGACCATAATTATTTTTATCATAAATTGAATAGAAGTTCAGGAAAGGTCATAACACTGGTGAAAGTTTCTTATTTATTCACTAGAGCTTCATTGAATGCTTTAACGCACAGCAACTTCCTCTCTCAAAAGTAAAATAATGTTTCTCCAGATGCTAAAAGCACACTATTCCAACAGTGTTTAGCTAGATAAGTAAATATGACAATTTAGAGGGAAAGTCTTTGCCAGAATGCAAACCTACTTTCTAGGTAATTCTACAAGCAATGAATAAAGACTGATGCAATTTAGCTCTTTCTGGTCCCACAGAGGACTTGTCATAAGGGCTGACACGATATGAAGCACTAAATAAGTTCAGCAGAGAATGCTGTTGATAGTACACTATGCTTAAATATTTCTTTTTTTTTCCTTCTTTATTTTGTATTTATCAAAAAAAAACACAGTAAAAAAAAAAGAATTTAAAATGTGGAAGGGTTAACAATAACTATACAGAGGATAAGAATCATAAGCATGGCTTATCAAGGGTGGAAATACAAATAAGATTGCTACACCTATATTTTCTTTGTGTTCATCTTTCCCTCTGAATTTTTTTTTCCATCCCTGTATATCCTTATTCAAGGTCCCCTCCCCCTCCCAACACATCT
>PVIH01019142.1:0-36292 GCA_004025045.1 Sigmodon hispidus | reverse complement strand
ACATGAAGTTTCTTCAATGCCCATCATTTTGTGAAATACATTGGTGCTGCCAGGAGCAGACCTGTCTCATTGTCCAAAAAAGTCTAAGTTCTTAGAATATTTTAAATATTTTAAATGCCATATTCTGCATGTCTTTGAAGTGTTTCAAGACTACCTATCTAATTGAAATATATCTTTGTATACTTACAAAAACCTAACTAATATGACTATAAGTTTGGTTATCATGGATGACTATTAATCTGTATTTCTCAATTATACATTACAATTTTAAATGAGTTAATATAAGCACCATACCTTAATAAAGAGCATACATACAGCATAACAAAATTGACCTTTAGTTTGTATCAATAAACCAAAATCCATCTACTTTTTAAAATGATTCTTATATTCTTCCCTCCCTTTTTCAAAGATTGACTATGACCATTAACCATTTATAATGAAAACAAACATAAGCAATATTTTTTGGAAATTGGATGTAGCTTTCTTTTACTACTTCCTATTGATCAAGGACATTGGCTATCTCATGGGGTCTTGAGGCTGGATCATCCATCTCAATTGGCATCTTGGAAGCTGATCTTCCCATCAGAGAATTTTCAGGTGGCCATGGCCTGGAACCAGTCCACAGGTTTGATCTTCTGTGGAGACAAAAACAGAAACTCTTTTTCCCAAGCAACATATTCTTATAAACAGATTTCAAAGTCAAGATCTCTTTGAAATAGATGTATTTGTTTAACTTAGCCTTAGCAATCAATTTTCTGCAGTTAGCTTATTAAACGTTAAAAAATTAAAACACAATAACGATAATCCAGACTCTTTGCCATCTTTACATGGCTTTTTTATCTTTACTCCTATTTCTGTTTTTTAGGGGCTTTCTTTATCCTTTTTTTTTTTCTCTCTGAAGCCTACGCATATTTTACACACATTGTACCCCATTTAGAGGATTTGTGAGTCTAAATCTGTTTTATTGAGAATTCTTAATAATTTTCCAACCAGAAGAGCTTTGAAAATGCTAGGATCACTGTGGTTGCTGACTCTGCCACTTTTGGCAGTGGTTCAATATGGCGGAGATGCCCAATGCATCTCTCTTGCTGCCAGCAACCAGTGCAGACTCAGGAAATGCATTTTTGACTGTTTCTTTTCTGTTCAGTTTAAGCAGAAACCTTAAATCAATCACTTATGCCAAGTCTTCCATGAAATGTATGGGTTTAAGCTGTGTGTCACAGATACACCATTTTTAAATTCCAGCCTGAACACTACACTGAACAATATACCATAAATCAATTCAGATATGTAATTCAAAAAGCCCCTTTTGGCTGTTTCAGTGGTGTAGAATGCTTTTTAAGCTTTTTGAACTTTCTTAGGCTTTATGTGGGTGTTTGGCCCACCCAGGGACACCATCTGTTTTAGAAGATTTCCAGGCTTGTTTAGGCCAGAAGTTCATACCTTGCCCTCGGCAGCCTTTTCCCCCAAAGAAATGAATCAGACGCTTATATTAATTTCATACTGTTTGCCCGGCCCATGGCTCACCTGGATTCTTTACATGACTCTTCTTTGGGGGTCGGATGGAGACTGACTAACTCCACCCTCCTTCTACCTGTCTCTCCTCTGATCCTCCACCTACTTCTACAGTGCTCCACATGGGCCAGAACCAAGAAAGATGCAAAGGTAGCTGGATCATTGAGAAGTCCATCTCAACAGTGATAACATCAGATAGGATAACTGTACCCATGGAGCTCCCTGTATTGTATGACAAGCAGGTGACTTGGCTGTGTCACCTCCAGCAGCTGTCACCCTTGTGGATGAAGACAGAAAACTTAGCTCAAGAAACCCCATTTTTTGCATTCTACTAGCTATTTTATAAAAAGGTAAAATACAGTTTAGTTTTGCATTTCTGGTGGGGGGCTGCCCAGTTCTGGGAGAATAGGTTCTTGGCAAGGGGCTTGCCCAGTTCTGGAAGAAGAATAAATTCCTACTTGCCCAGTTCTAAGAAAAACCAGCCACCCCAGGTAGGGTCCTTGTGGGGTTTAAAGATACCCTGGGGCAGAAAGTTCCTGAGCACAAGCCAATCAGTAGCATGCCAGCACCATGTCCCCAAGCAACGGACTCTGTTGTAGCTTTGACCAATAAAAACCCCTTAACCAAGGACAGGCAGCTCCCTGCCTGGCTTGTATTGAGTTGCCAATAAACCCTGCTGTTGCTTTACAGACAACCCTGTCTCTGGTGGTCTCACTGGGGGTTGAGCTTTTTAGTTATTAAGTGTGTATTGGTGTTTTATTTGAATGTATGTCTGTGTGAGGGTGTGGCATCCCCAGAAACTGGAGTTAAGGAAATTTGTGAACTACTATGTGGTTGCTGGTAATTGAACTCAGGACCTCTGGAAGATAGGTCAGTGCTCTTAACCACTGAGCCATCTCTTTAGCCCATACTTCCTGGGTCTTAGAGAGCCTCTAAACTTAAGGGAATATTTCAATTCAGAGGAAGTTGTTAGACAACGGATCTTTTTCACTTAGATTAAGCTTTAATTACATTAGTTATGCTTCCATGGTTTTCAATAGATAGATCCCCTAGAAGTAAATGATTGAAACACAGACTATTGTGAGATTTTCATCTTAACATCTTTTTCAGAAAATAAACTCTTTGTGTTTGTGTGTTGTGCCAAACTTTCTTTTGTATTATCAGTTTTAACTAGGCTTTTGTTGCTCTTGCTAAACTTTTAACGGGGAACTCTTAAATGCTTTTGGCACTAATAAGTTAGTACAGTTATAAAACTAAAAATAAAACTACCACACATGATAAAGCAATCAAGCTCTTGGGTATGTTCCCAAAGTAGTTGAAATCAGTATGCCAAAGAAATTTCTTCATTCCCATGGTCATTGTGACGGCGTGTGTATGTATAAACATGCGTACACAGTGAAATGCTGACTGACCTTAAGGAAAGAAGACACATAAAGTAGTGGGAGAAGAAGCAGGCGATGGAGTAGTGAAGATAAAGTAATAACGGGTTATTTCTGGAGACATGCATGGTCTCTCCATAGCCCTGTCTATCCTGAGACTCACTATGTAGACCAGACTGGATCCTCTAAATTGGAGATTCCCCTGCCTCTGCTTCTTGTGCTTTTATTAAAGGTGCATCCTGCCTCACCTGGTTCTTGACTATGCTGTGATAATTTCATCTTTGGTTTAAGACAGAGTTTCTCGGTGTAGTCCTGGCTGCCCTGGGATTCACTCTATAGACCAGACTGTCTTCTTCAATCATGGAGATCCACTTGCCTCTGCCTCCCAAAGGCTGAGATTTAGGGTGTATACCATCAATGCCTGGCTGTAATGGTTAATGTGGATCACCAGTCAGCTGTAATTAATGTTAATTGACAATTTGATTTAATCTGGAATGAAGAATGTGCCAGAGCCACATGCTCAAATGGGCTACTGTTTCTTCAATAGTTATCCCAGATTGATCACTCCAAGATGTTTAGATACATCAAACAACACAGATATCCAGTTATTGAGTACACATAAAAATTTGAACAGTTATCTTTAGCCTATGTTTTCTCTGCACTAACACTCATGGGTTGTAATCCTGGGGTGCTAAAAAAGGGCTGGTCTAAGGAGAATAACATTTTTGAAGGTCCCAACTACCATAAATCATTTTAAGGTTCAATGTTTTAGGCTATTCTACAGCTCAGCCACAGGGAGGCGCTGCTGCCCCGCTCACCCTTCAACCTAATCAGAGAATCAGAATTTTTTCCTCGTTCTGTTGAAGACTAGAGATTACCAAACGCTATACTGAGGAAAGAAACAGTATGGGCAGATGGGACCAGAAGCTCTGGCTTATTCTCCACATGGCATAAGGAGCCCTACGACCCTTTGGCTGCTTCCTACAGTCCACCTGTGTTAGCACAAAGCAGAATTTTCTAACCTGCCTGAACTATGGTTCTCAACTTTCTTAATGCTGTGACTCATTAATACAGTTCCCCATGTTGAGATGACCGTCCAACCATAAAACTATTTTGTTGCTACTTCCTAGCTGTAATTTTGCTACTGCTATGACTCATAATGTAAATATCTGACATGCAACCCAAAGGGGTCGACCCACATAGTAAGGACCACTGCTGTGGAGCACCTGCAGTCTGGAATTCTGACTTTCCTTTTTCCTTTGTGCCTATAAGAAAACTATCCAGAATGCCTGAGAATATCTCATGCCTTAGAGTCAAGACACAATAGGAACCCCTTTTTAAAAATAGTTTATTTTTATTTATGTGCATTGGTATTTTGCCTACATGTATGCCAGATCTTGTAGTTAGACAGTTGTTAACTGAGCCATCTCTCGAGCCCAGGGAACCCCTTTTGAAGTGGGGAATGGTCACGGTCTGGAGGGAAGTTGGAGAGAATACCTATATAAGACAGACTTTGCCTAAAAGGAGACAGTAATGGGTGTTGGGAGGGAAGCCAGAAATAGCCTTTGGCTGTCCAACATTTTTACATGTATTTCAAAAATTTTTGTGCTTCTGTGGAAGTTACACATCTCTAAGAGGAGGTACCTGGGACTATCCCAAAACAGCTCCATTGAGCCTCGAGGAATTCTGGAGTAGTTTCCTCTGTCCATGGCTACATCTGTTCAGTGATGGACCACAATATGAAGTCTGATTTGGAAAAGATAAGAGTCACAAACAACACCAGCCCCTTGGCTCAGCATTTATCTAATTGTGGGAATGGTGCATTTCCTGTGTAAGAGAGGAGTGAGTTCCTGGCTTCTGTGTTTATGGTCCTTTGTAAGCATTCTTTGTTCTCATATAGCCCAGGCTGGCCTCAAGCAGTTGTTGACTTCGAACTCCTGATCTTGCCTCCACCTCCCCCGTACTGGGATCATAGGCCTTTTACATCACATCAAACTATAATATCCTCTGTCATATTTGTGATCCTTAGTTCTGCCTTATAGAATGAAGCCCTTGTTTAAATTTTCTCTAAAGCAGTATTTGAAATGAAAATTAGCTTTTTTTTCTCTCATAGAAAATGCTGTGATATGTGGATGTGAATGAGTTCAGGCATCTGACTTTAGCATTTGCTATTGACATTGACAACATCCCACTTATTTTTTTCTTTCTTTCCTTTTGAAGATAACTTATACAGAAACTTATTTTAAAATAATTCTTTGATATACATATAATTTTGCCATTAAAAGTTATTCTTTGACAATTTCATAGCTGTATATAATATATTTCGATCATATTTACCACCCACTACCCTTTTAAATCACTTTCTGTGGTGGTTTGGATAAAAATGGCCCCATAGGCTCATTAGGAGATGTGGCCTTCTGGGGTAGGTCCAGCCTTGTTGGAGGAAGTGCGTCACTGGGAGTAGACTCTGAGGATGCAAATGTTCAGGCCAGGCCATGTGTCACTCACTCTTCCAACTGTTAATCTGGATGCAGAACTCTGTTACCTCTCCAGCACCATGTCTGCCTGCATGCTAAACCCCTGAACAGACTAAAACAGACTAACCCCCTGAACCTGTAAGCAAGCGCCAATTAAATACCCTCCTTTATAAGAGCTGTGATCATGCTATCTTTTCACAGCAATGGAACACTGAGGCACCCTCCCATACCTACTTGAACTCTCCTTTCCAGAAACTTCTCCTCCTACTTATATATATATATTTTTAAATGATCCACTAAGCTTAATTCAAGTTGCTTGCATGAAGGAGGGTATGGGGTTATTTACTGGACAACAAACAACTTATGAGTAGCCACACTACTGGAGAAAAATGACAGCTTCCACAAAGCATTAACCACCCACAGCTCCTCATCAAGGGGTGGGGCTTCATCAGCTCCTTCTCCATCCAAGCTGGACTGTGGAGGGACACCATCTTACGTAGGTCCTGTGCAAGTGCCACAACTGTCGCGAATGCATGGGTGCAACAGTCATGTTATCTCCAGAAGATGGAATTGCACAGAACTCCTCTCAACCCTCTAGTCCTTACAGTCTTTCTATTCCTTTTTTTTTTTTTTTCATGACGTCTCCTTAGCTGTGCGAGTGGGGAGAGGAACTGGTAAACAGATATTCTGTTTAGGGATGAGCACTCAAGAGTTACTTATTACCAGCATTTTGCTCACTTATCAACTTCTGCAGTAACTGTTGTTTACTGCAAAAAGAAGCTTCACTGACTGAGGTTGAGAGCAGCACTTATCTATGAGTATAAAATAAATATTTAGTTGCATGCGTGGTGGCACATGACTTTAATCTCAGCACTCAGGAGGCAGAAGCAAAGAACCATGGTCTACGTAACAGGTTCCAAGCCATTCAAGGCTACATAGAAGAAAAAAGAACCTATATATATATATATTTTTTTTTTTTTAAAGCACTATGGCATGGAAAAAACCTTATAATTAAAAAAAAACTTATAATTTTTTTAAAAGCACTATGGCATGTTCATTTATAAAACAGCAATGGTAGGTTTTTTCCTATGGCCTATAACTTCCAAAACCATGGGCTTTTCACCAGGTTTACAGTATCAGGCATAAATTCTTCCCTGTGGTGTGGAACTCAAATTCATTCAGAAAACAGTTGGTTTCTTCCAAGATAGTCATGCCACTGTTGCACCAATGGATATATTATGCTTAAAAAGCCAGCATTTTAGAATGTAGGGCCCACCATAGGGTAAGACAATTGATGACTTTTCTCTCCTAACAGCTTACATGGTACCTTTAGCACGATGAAAGCTAACCAGCTGTGGAGAAGCTTCATGCTCAGGTCTAGCTTGGTTTCTCTGTCCTCCAACCAAAGTGTGTGTGTCTGCAGTGATCATCTTATTGTTCTGGTGGGCAGTCAAGAGCAATGCATAAGCCTATACTGTTTAGAGATGGGGCCCTTTGACCACAGCTCCTAGGATGGTATCCTAGGCTTGGTACCAGGAGTTTTGTCTGAACACCTACAGCTTCTGTGAGCAGTATTATTCAATAATGAGTTCTTCTATTCAAGAGGGATCGTATTTATGGGCCTGGGTAACTACAATCATTATAATTTCCAGTTGCATTATTTTTTCTGAAAATTTCCTAGTTTCATTTTTTGTTTTGTTTTTGTTTTTGTTTGTTTGTTTGTTTGTTTTTTGAGACAGGTCTCTCTGTACAGCCCTGGTTACCTAGAACTCCCTCTGCTTGCTCTGTAGACCAGACTGGCCTCAAACTCAGAGATCTACCTGCCTCTGCCTCCCTAGTGCTGGGATTCAAGGTGTGCACCACAACTACATGGCCCTCCTAATTTCATTTTTATTTTGGTTACAATTGAATAAAATTCATGTCTTACATTGAATTTTGAAACAGTAAGTTTTCTTTGTTGTCACTAACTGAAATCCTCAGTTTTGGCTTGACTTGGTATAAAAGGAAGTTTTGAAAGATTGTTTAAAGAATTAATGAGCTGGTTGGGGGCAGATGAAGTCCCAAAGCACATGAAAAACATGGTCAAGACATTGTCACATTGTTGCCTGTGCATGACACTTTGTCATCTCAGATATCACTGAACAGAGCTCTAACAGCATTGCCCCTGGTCCCAGAGCCATGTGACAGCTCCGCTCCCAGAGACAGTTGGCTACTGTCCCTGAGTTCTATATATCACTAGCTCCCCATTCAAATTTTAGGAAGAGGGCTTCTGATTGGATGAGACGAAGTCATATGCTTGTACACTTGGAAGCTATTTTTGTCTCCTACCCAAACTCACAAGATCAAAAATCCCCTATATATAGGAAATCTACAAGTGCTGGGAAGTGCCAAAAAGTGATTAAAAAGTTCAATGGAATTTGAACTACAGTAAAGAGGATCAGGGCATCTTGATTTTAAAGACTTTGGTTTCCATCTGGCTAATGTTCAAAATTTCTCTTTGTTTTTAATATTTCTGTAATCATAGGAATTTGTGTGATTTTTTTTAAACTGATCTTTGTCTTCTCAAGAAGGCAGTCTTGGCAGGGTACTTAAATCATCAAAATATCAAGTAAAACTAAAAGTGAGGTTTACTTTTATGGCTGTAAATTGGCTCTTGGGGATGGGGCAAATATTATCATCTGTTCAAGGCTCTTCCTTAGATGAACACTCCAGAATCCCGACTTGCAGGTCCCAAGCCTGGCTCATGCATTCTCAGAGCAGAGCAAATACAGGGACCGGCCCTGCTGTTTTCTAAGCAGATACTCAATGTCCACATTCAGCCTCTGCTTCCCTTGTCCTGCACTCCAAGTGGATGTGGCTTAATTCAACTCTCTACATCACATAAACTCTGCAATTATGTGAGTAGTTACTTGTCTAGAGAGAGGGTCTATGGTGCCACTGTTTCATTTAGAAATTCTTTGAGAATTACCTTCTTCTCAAGTCTATATTAACCAATGACCTAAGACTTCTGTGCCTCGGAATTCTGAACTTTTCAAGAGAGGCAAATCAACTTGGCTCTTAATTCCTCTTTTCTGTAGACGCATTTGTTCAAGTTTTCTCTTCTAGGCCAAGATAACCACTGCTCTTCTATTAAGCATTTGTGGGTCTATTTCTTTCTTGTTTTTTTTTTTAATCTTTATTTATTTATTTGCCTTGGTGTTTGCCTGGAACTGGAACTACAGACAGTTGTTAGCTGCCATGTGGGTGCTGGGAATCGAACCCGGGTCCTCTGGAAGAGCAGACGGTGCTCTTAACCGCTGAGCCAACTCTCCAGCCCCTGTGGTTCTATTTCTAATATCTGTTTTCCCTCTTGATCTCATGTCTTGATGTGTCTGACAATTTTAATTTTTATGCCAGGCATATATGTAAAATAGCAATTCTGGATGGTGGTATTTCCTTTAAAAGGATTTTTCTTCACTTCTATTAAAGGATAAATAAGGAACAATCACTTTGATCCAACTAGAAACAGTTAACTCAAGACTGGGTTTCAGTCTTTATAAAAATGACCTACATCATTGTAAAACTGTCTCATGGACTATATGCATTTGTATCATTGAGTACATTTAAATACTTAAAGTCATAATTTAAAAATTGAATCAAGGGGCAGTGGTAGTGTACACCTTTAATCCCAGTACTCAGGAGGCAGGGGCAGGTGGATCTCTGTGAATCTGAGACTAGTCTGGTCTACTGAGCGAGTTTGAGGACAGCCAGGGCTACACAGAGAAACTCTGTCTTGGGGGAAAAAAGAAAATAATTGAATCAATCCACTTGTGTGGACACATGTCTGTTATCTCAAGTCTTGTGAGCCTGAGGCAGGAGGATTAAAAGAAAGAAATTTTAAACCAATATTTCTCAACCTTCCTAATGCTGTGACCCTTTAATATAGTTCATTATGTTGTGGTGACCCCCCCAACCATAAAATTATTTTGTTTCTACCTCATAACTGTAATTTTGCTACAGTTATAAACCAGAATGTGCATATCTGATATGAGACCTCAGGAGTCTCCCACAGGTTGAAAAAATCACTGCTCTAAAGGAGGAGAAGATGGGAGAAGAAAAAGGATCTTGAGATGAGGGCTTATAAACTTACACTTTTTAAACATGGGATTAAGCTATTGAATTAATATGATGCTTTAGTCTTAAAATGTTGTAGCACATAGACAAAAACTGAGGGTTTTGTTTGTTTGTTTGTGTGTTGAGGACCAAATCTAGGTCCTCATGCATTCAGTTCTACTTCTGAGCTGTGCTGTCTGTTTCTCCATGCATTGATCATGGAAGCTAAAAATATGAATTCTCTAACCTGTAACATGACTTTTTATTTTCTGTGAGATGTTTTCCAGGATTTGTTATCTTTGTATTTTAGGAAAAGTTTTTGGAAGCACTAAGTGTATATAATTTTACTTCCTTTTCCTTCCTTACTGCTCACATTCCAGAAACCTTAGAACATTATATGACAGAGATTTAAAATTAGTTCTTTTTTTTTTTGAGCCAGGGACTCACATAACTGAGGCTCATCTTGAACTCCTTGTATAGTCAAAGCTGTTTTTGAACCCTTGCTGTTTATACCTCCCAAGTGCTGGGTAATAGGTATGTCTCTGTGTTCTCAACATTCCAGTGCTTTAGGATTTATCAGTTAATCATTGTACTTTTGTCCACATTTTGCTTCTGGTCTTTTATATTAAATACATTTCTATATTCATTATTTTCTGCTTTATAGTTTTTTACACGTAGGGGTATAAGCTGTATTTATGTCTATATTTTTTGTCTATCAAAATACTAATTTTTTCTTTGCCAGCTTTTGTAAGTTGGCTGATTTACTCAAAGTCAGTAACATGATTTATTAATCTTATTTCACACTTCTTCTTACAATATTTTTATGTGACACCTATTAAGTCACTAGGAGATCAGCCTAATCTACTACAAAAGGAGGCGATGGACACAAGACTATTTGAAAGACATGGTATTGCAGTGCTTTTGAGTTCATCAGGCATCCAGAAATACAACAAAGACCACTGGTCCTATGGACTTGTATATAGGAAATACTTTTCTATAAACTTTCCTATGTGATCTTTTTTTTTCAAAGGCAAAAACCAACTTAACATTTATTGTGAGTATTTTTAGCAGCATTTCTATGGAAGGACTGAATGACAGCAGGATGACGTAAAAATATTTTTTGTAGAGCAAGAATGTCCTCTCGTGTCCTCTGAATGGCAGATGGGACATGTCAATCTGCCTCATAAAAATGTCTTTGCTATCTTATTTCCTCCAAACTGAACAACTTATTCAGCTTATTTGACCAGTGAAGTGAGTATGAAGATGCTTACTTTGATTGTAATAAATGAGAGAATTATACAGTTTGTTTCTTTGATTTGCATGTGGCTTCTGATGAAATAGATATGCTAATCTAGGGGTCATTTGCAGGAGTTGTAGGAGGAAAGAAATTATAAGTGAATGAAATAGATGAAAAAGGCATTATTTTGAGGCTTATTGCATGGAAAATGTTACTGACAGAATATGGTGTAGTGCACATGTATGTTCCTGACAATTAAATCCAAGATGTCACAAATGCTAGACAGTGAGTGCCTCGACACTAAACTATATACTCACTTTTCCATTTTTTAAAAAAAGGGATTTTCCATGTTACCCCAACTCTCCACATCCTTGTGGACTCAAGTGACCCTTCTGCCTCAGCATCCCAAATAGCTGAGACTGCAGTACAGTCATTCAGCAGTGTGACCAGCTCTATGCTTTAAATTATGCCTATAGCTGATTCTGGTGGTGCAGGCTGCAATTTGTCAGTTAGGAGCATGGAGGAGAGAATTACAAGTTCAAAGCCTGCCTGGGATGTACGGCACACACACACAAACATAGAAAGAGGGGGGGGGAGAGAGAGAGAGAGAGAGAGAGAGAGAGAGAGACAGAATGTATATGACTGTGGTTGGTGATTGGAGAGTGTTACATTTTCTTGTATATCAGACTTAAAGTAAAAAATAAGTTTGAGTTTGAGCCTTTAATCTTGGTTAGGTACCTTGAATTCTCCAAAACACAATTAATTTTAATCTCCTTGTTCAAAATAAAATAATTGCAAGAAAAGTTTTAATAAATACAAGGAAGGAGAGACTGTGTAACTGGGATTCTTAAATGTCTATGGCTTGAACCTCTCTCTTTTCTGGACACTTGCTCTCCCCAGGACTGGTTGAGACATCAGCCTCCCTGTTGCCACTTTGAAAAGTTCATTCTGATGGTTTGTTTAGGAAGTAAGATAATGTCATTCTGAAGACTGGACCGTTTATTTGGTGCTGATGCAGCAGGGAGCATTTATGGAGCTCTTATTGTGTGCCAGGCACTCTACTAAGGGCTTTTTGGCCTTATCTTACTAAATACACATGGCTACTCAGTGTAGCACCAAAAGATATCATGGGGGATCTTTTGTGACCAGCAAATCTCCAGCAGGACCTTAAAATAAACATTCTAATTCAGGAGCAAACCCAGCTTCAAACACGGCTCCTCACATCTCTCTCCAACCACTGCTGTCCCTAAGCTCTCACTGTATGGAAATCCTGGCACTGGTGAGTGGTAGTTATCCCCACAGCACACAGACCATGGAATCGGGGGTCTGAAAGATTATGTAAGTTGCCCAAAGAGTCTTCAACTAGGAAGAGGCAGGCCTGAGATCCAAGATGAGGCTGTCTGACTAGACTGACTGGACCTTAACTGGCGTCTTATGCTGAGAAAAGTTGGCTCAGGAAGAGTCTTGAAAATGTCAGTTAATAGTCATGTATGGGGGCTGGAGAGATGGCTGAGAGGCTAACAGCACTGGCTGTTCAAGGTCTTGAGTTCAATTCCCAGCAACCACATGGTGTCTCACAACCATCTATAATGAGATCTGGTGCCCTCTTCTGGTCTTCAGGGACACATGCAGGCAGAACACTGTATACGTAACAAATAAATCTTAAAAAAAAAAAAAAATAGACACAAAGCAAGAATATAAAAAATAATAAAAAAATAGCCTCCCTCCCTCCCTCCTTTTCTTTCTTTTGGTGATATATTGTTTGTAATCTAACAAGGATTGCCTGAAGATCAGAGAACAGAGCAAGCCACGGAGTTAGCCATAGAGGTCAGGCAGTGGTGGCACATGCCTTCAATCCTAGCATTCAGGAAGAAGGAGCAGAGATCCATCTGGATCTCTATGAGTTCTAGGCCAAACAGAGCCAGGCACTAGTGACACACACTTTTAATTCCCACACTAGGGATCACACACCTTTAATTCCAGCACTAAGACAGTTGAAACAGGAAGTGACATGGCTGGGTAGAGAAAGAAATATAAGATGGGGGGGAGTCATAATTAGGCCCCCTTTCATTTTGTTTTCCGGTTCTCTTTGCTTCTGCTTTTTTATTTCAGAGTAGATTCAATAATCTACTCTTTTATCCTATCATATCTATATCACCTGTGTTTCCTAAGTACTGGGAGCAGAGGCATGGGATACCAAGTATCCGGCTAGCGCAATCTCCTAATCTCAAGGTTGTGTGTTGTGCCCCACGCTGGGTACCATTTGTAGTGAAACTTCTCTCTCTCACCTGCCAGTTCCTGAATACCCAGCAGCCACTTCCCAAATAATTGACTCAGAGGCTTAATATTACTTTTAAGAGCTTGGCCAGTAGCTCAAGATTATTATTAACTTACACTTAAATTAGTCCATAATTCTTATTAATGGTTAGCCACATGGCTTAGTACCTTTTCTCTGTCCAGCATTCTCATCTCGCTTCCTCTGCATCTGGCTGGCAACTCCACCTCAGCCCTTCCTCTTTTCCAGAATTCTCCTAGTCTGGTTGCTCCCCCTGTACTTCCTGCCTGGCTACTGGCCAATTAGCATTGTATTAAACCAATATAAGTGGCAAATCCTTACAGTGCACAAGAGCATTATCCCATTGGATTAATAAAATGCTGATTGGCCATTGGCCATGTAGGTTATATAGGCAAGACAACCAGACTGGAAGAATTCTGAGAAGAGGAAAGACAGAGACAGGTCTTGTCCCAAGGACACTGGGCTCAGTTTCCAAGAGGAGAAGACAGGTGGGAAAGAAACAAATAGTTAAACAAACAAAATCTTAAGTGTCTTGGAGAGAATTAAAAAGGGGATAGAAAAGCAGGATGATGCCTAGTGATCTGTTCAATATAAACTGGTCAGAAAAGTTGGTCACTACACTGAGAGCTGAAGGAAAAGCCCACTGGAGGAAAAGCTGGGTCAGTGCAGGTCAGGAAGAGTCTGGTGGGGAAGGGGAGCTGATAGGAGGGGAGGTGGTAAGAGAAAGAACCAGATGAAGCTGAGAAACAGGCCATGGAAGCCATGGCTGGAAGAATAATTTGCTTTTTGTTTTAAAATTACATTCTCATTTATTTAGTGTGTGTGTATGTATGTGTATGCGTGTGTGAGTGTGTGTGTATGTATGTGAGTGTGTGTGCATGTGTGTATATGTATGTATGTGTGTGTGTGACTGTGTGTATGTCTATGAGTGTGTGCATGTATGTGTGTGAGTGTGTGTATGTATACGTGTATGTGTGTCTGTGGTGTGTGTGCATGTTCATGCCACAATACTCAAGTGGAAGTCAGAAGACAGCTTGTGCAAGTCGGTTCTCTACTTCTACCTCGTGGGTCCCAGGGAACAGGCTTGGCTTGGTAACAAAAGCCTTTACTACTGAGCTGTCCCTGGCCCTGCTTTGATTTTTTGATGAGGGGTCTCACAATGTAGCCGGGGCTGGCCTTAGCTCCCCATTTCCTGCCCTCAGGGACTTCCTAGTGCTAAGATTGCAGATGTGAGTTACCATGTCTGGTCTAGGAGTATAATTTTATCTACAGCATTTGAAGAAAATATGTGAGGACCACTGACAGATTTTAAAGAGGGTTATCACTGGCAGGGAGATAGCCCAATCCATAAAGTGCTTGAATTTCCAGAAAACTTTCCAGATTTTTACCTCTTTCTAGGGGGGCAGCTCTCTTAAAGTCCCAACTGCAAGTTCAGCAACAAAAATAGAAACCCAGGGCATTGACGCCCGAGCCATAACTCATGTCAGGTCGCATCCTGCTGCTGTGTGCCACTGTTTTTCCACTGTGAGACATTGCTGGGACCAGGTTCTCAAAATAGCGCTCTCTCTCCAGAGCATGCCAGCATCTTGCTGGTGTTATCTGGTCCTCCCAAGAGACCAACAAGAATTCTCAGCTCTGGGAGCCTTGGAGAATCTCCACCTCTGTGCCAGGCCAGACTTAGCCATCAAGGCATAACATCAGGGAGCTGCAGGCAGTTGGACCCATGGGGATAGCAAGTGGGAATGCAGACACATGGAGCCAGCCAACTCCCTGTCTCCACCCGGGGCAGGAGATCCTGGTGTCATATATAAGATCATTCTGAGTTGGGGTAAAAGGTCAAGACTATGATTTTTGTGGCTCTGTAAGAACCTTCTGTTTTATGCTTACTCTTACTTATAAATTACGAAACAGGTTTGGGGAGGGTATGGCATTTTCAATTCTCTGGTGTTTGGTAGATAATATAATCTAGTAATACAGACTGTGAGTCAAAATCTAACAAATGGGCATCAATATTCATCCTAACACTTAAATGCAGGAGACCTTGCACAAGACTCTCAGACACTTACAGAACAAAAGCATTCAATATCTGCAACTTTGTTTTCTCTGATGTTCAGAACTGTGACACCTGAGAGAAATGTTGTAAAGATAATACACGTAAGCTAGAGGAACCACCTGTCATTTATTTATTTTTTCAGAAAAAAAGCCCTTACAGTGTTTCTGACTATAAATGATTTTTACCAACCTCTTGCCAAATTTATCTGTTCAATCAATAAACATTAAGTTGGCACTGTGGTAAGTACTGAAGAAAAACATTGAATAAGATATCACCCAGGGTCACAATCTAAATAGTGATTCTCAACTTGTGCATCACAACCTCTTTGGGGGTTGACTGACCTTTTCATAGGGTCACTATCAGAAAACATGGATATTTACATTACAATTTATAACAGTAGTAAAACTGCAGTTATGAAGTAGGAATGAAAATAATTATTTGGTTGGGGGCCACACCAGCATGAGGAATTGTATTAAAGAGTTGCAGCATTAGGAAGGTTGAGAACCACTTATCTAGAAAGATCTGTCCATTCAGTTCTTTCAACGAGTATGTATGCATCACTGCCTGTGAATTAGTCCTGCATACACAGCATCTACTCATGACCATCTCTGTTGTGCTCAAGAACACAGACACAAATCTAGCATTCTCCTGCTTCTATTTTTGACTCTTAAGACATCAGAGTAACCCTATATTTGTGAAAGATAATGACCAGTTTGAGCCATTCATTGTTAAAACATAACTTCATGTTTAGAATGAGATGAGAACATCTCCTCCTGGTAAGGTGCCCCTTGCATGGTATGGTCTTTTTCTACATCTCCAACATCAGCTCAGTCCACCTGCCATTTCCTAGCACCAGCCACGCTCTTTCCTATTTAGGGCCATAGGGGCTTATTTCTTCCTATATATCCTCTTGACCTAGGCCATCTTCAAGACCTTTGGATAACAGGCTCCTCTTTTTGAATATACCAGCCTAAAGTCCATTTTTTAGAGATGTCCCCGATGACTATTACAATATCCTTTCTGCTGCTTTTATAGCCCATAGTTTCCATTTTATTTCTGTGCTCATCTACTGTTTGCTTCTCCCTCAAACAACATGAGAATACAATTTTTATTTTATATGAAAATAGAGGGCTGGCCGGGCTTGGTGCCACACACCTTTAATCCCAGGAGGCAGAAACAGGAAGGTCTCTGAGTTTGAGGCCAGCCCGGTCTACAAAGCAAAGCAAGTTACAGGATAGCCAGGGTTACACAGAGAAATTTGTCTTGATAAACAAACACTCCACCAACAGCAACACAACTGAAGAAAAAATCAGGCCTGAAGAACTGCCTCAGTAGCTATAATAAATGCTGTAATAATCTCAACCGATAGGATAGGCGGCACCATTGAATCTGTGTAAGGAATAACGACTTAGTGCACACCTGTTAAGAATTAGGCCTGGCAGGGGAGATACCATGATCACGAAGGTGGTTTTCCCAGGGTGAGGCTTATCCATTGCATTCTGGATGTGCTGACCCCTGCGATTTCCCCAAATGCTGCAAACTCAACTGCAGAATTTGTAGTGGGGGACTGCATTTGCACTCTCTCCTGGGGGGGGAAGAATTAGCAATTACTTGAGCTATGTATTTGGAGCTGGAGATTAAACACAAAGCCTTGTGTGTGCCAAGCAATTACTTTTCCACAAAACTACCTCACCAAACAGTTCATTAATTTCACTAAAAAAATTTTTTGACATACTATCTAATTAAAAGATGCATGCCAATGTGTAGCTCTGTGCTGGGTAAGTCAGAGAATGCAGTGCATTGCCATGCCAGAGAAGTTAGAACTCAGGCGGACAGGGTTCTGAAGGGAGCTGCTTATTCAGGCCTCAAATTTTGAACAAGTTACCAGCCATTGCTGATGATGACCTGCATTTTGATCCCAGCAACACCCCTCTGGCCTCAGTTTCTACTCCTGAAATGAGAATTATGAGAGAATCTTCACAGGGGTTCAGAGGACTAAGTGGTTTTTATGAGGCCTTATCTCTGATCATTTTTTTAAAAGTGTAGACTGCTATTTTGTTGGGTTTTTTTTCTTTGCCTATTTATTTATTTATTTTATTATTATGAACAAAGAAGTCACACTTTCTATCCTTGTATATCCTTATTCAAGGTAGATTACTATTTTGTAATAGACAGCAATTAAAATGAATTCACAACAGCATTAACTGATAAAACGTGCTGGCAGGGATTTTAGGAATGCTTTATACTATGCCTTGCAGTTTGATAACTGTTGAGTATTTTTAAACAGATGGCTCTTGAGCATTTTAAACACTGCAGCTCCTGATCATTTAAAATTTGCTACATATTACTCTACCTCAAACAAACACAGCTGCACAAGTGAAGAACTATTTTATGTTAGCAATTTTATTTTTTTAAAAAGTTTTGTGTGTTGTGGGTGTTTGCCTGCATGCCTGTCTGTGCAACACGTGCCTGTGCTCACCAAAGCCACTAAGAGGGTGTTGAATCCCCTGGAGTTGGATTAAAGGCAATTGTTAGCTTCCTAACATAAAACCAGACTCTGGACCTCTGCAAGATCAGCAAGCACTCTTAACTGCTGAACCATCTCTTTAACACCCACACAAGCAAACAAAAATATTATTACTATTTTATTGAAAATAGTTTTTTTCATATGTTATATTCTGACTATGATTTTTCCTCTCACAATACTTCCCAGATCCTCACACAGCCACAACCATTCAAACACACACACATACACACACACACTCACTTCGAGGAAAATAGTCATTAAAAGAAACAAATAAATACGTTAATTAATTTAATTAAACAAGATAAAAAACAATACCCTCCCCCCCAAAAAAAACCCAGAATAGGACAAAAAAGCCAAAGGAAAACACAAGAAACACAGACAGAGAAATGCACATAAAAAACCCATATAAACAAAATCAGAAACTATAACACATAAACAAAAGACCTGTAAGGTTTAAAAATATGCCCAAAGAGAAATAATTCTATCCAGTTCCAGCCAGTGAACCAATGAATATATTAGGCTTATAGGAGCATGAGTGACAGTTTGCTTAAAGGAGTGTGGGTGATGAAATACAGTCCTAGCATTGAAAAGTCCCACCCTATTGTGACAATGGCCCAATGGAAGCTGTATCATGGGGTCCCATATTCAGAATCCTATATCCTATATGCAGTGGTTCTCATCCCAACCAAGGCCATATGCAACTAGGGAATAGAGAGGAGATGCAGATGGAATCCCAGGTGCAGCTAACAATGACCTTCTCCCCATTTTGATCTACCAGGAGTGTTAAAATATAACACATGTCCATGGTGACATAGCTGAAGTGTCCAACATCATCATGGGTTAGTGGGGAAGTTCTAGACAGTATGGGTGTGATCTCTGCAGCCAGAAGCCCTAAGAGAAATGACATCATTTCTCTGTGCTTCAGGTGTCAGGGTTATAAACCAGATCAAGCTCATGTAGAGCTGTGATGGGATTAAGCAGGTATGGAGATGGTTGCCTCTACCGGGCTGGTGCTCAGTGTTAGCTCTTACTATCACCACGTAATGAGCAAAGCAACCTTTCAGTGAGGTTCTAATCTGGGCTTTCCACACAACGACCACACATCTTAGCACGTTCATTTTCCACTGCAGCTTTCCTGCTTCCCTTCAAGCTTACCAAGCAGAGCTGGGGTTTGAGCTATGCTCTTGCAAAGCTGGATAACCTGTATATAACCCGATAGACTTCTTTACACTATTTGGTCTGCAAATAGATTCTTTTTGAATTTTCCAAACAAGTAGTATCATATTTTTATTAGGATATAAAATTAGGTTCACAGCTATTAATTTTCTCAGTTTACTTATTGGTGATGTCTGAAGAGATTGAAATTATACTTTGATAGAGTAAGAAAATAGCATTTGCTTTTAAACAGTGGCTCACAGCCCACAACCCACATTAGCATCACAGGGTCTATTTGATGGCCCAGAAGCCATCAAATTGTTCCTAGGAACTTGTGTAACATCTTTTGAGCAAATGGTGCTATAAATCATTGTGTGAATCCATTTAAAATATGTATCCTGGGGGCTGGGGAGATGGTTCAGGGTTAAGAACACTCACTGGCTGCTCTTCCAGAGGACTGGAGTTTAATTCCAAGTACCCACATGGTGGTTCACAACTGTCTGTAACTCCAGCTCCAGGGTATTTGACACTGTCTCCACAGGCACCAGCCACCAGACATACACATGGTACACAGATAGACATGCGGGCAAAACACCCATACATATAAAATAAAATGATAACTTAAAATATGAAAAAATATATCTTGGAAATTCCCAGATCTTTAATGATTTCATTTATGCATGTGGTTATTACTCATCAAATTATACTGTTTCGGCTGGACAGTTGTGTTTGTGTAAGCATAAGGACTCAAATCACCATCACCCTCATAAAAGGCATGGATCTCTAACCTCATTGCCAGGGACTAGAGGTAGGTGACCCAGTGGCTTGATGGCAGCCAGCCTAGCTGCACTAGAAAAGGTCCTCATAAACTGCTCACCAATTTTCTTTCTTCCTCTCATCGTTCACCCTTCTCTTTTAAAATGTGTCATAACTTAAAAATTATCAAGGAAACCAAGCCAGAGTTTCAAAGGGGACAGAAGACTAAAGATGTTCCCCCTACATTTCCCTCCATTTAAAAAAAAAACAAAACAAAAACCCCTTATATATTCTAGACATACCTTCAAGTTTGTCATTTCACAGTAATTTTAAAGTTTTGATGTAAAGAAAATAAATGTAAAGATTAAACAAAAAAAAAAACAGAAAAAAGAAAAAAACAAAAAACAAAACAGAAAAGAAAAAAGAGAAAAAAGAATAAAAATAAAAGAAGAAAAATGAAAAGAAAAAGGATAAAAAAGGAAAAAATTTAAAAAAAAAGAAAAAAGAGAGAAAATAAATGTAAGCCTTCTGCATATGGGGTGGTGGTGCTGAAAATTGACATAGACTCAGTAAGTGACAGATGCTGTTGGAACTTGTTCTTTGATAGCAGAGTCTCCCCAAAGGACAGAGGGATCAGTCATCCAGTAATTGTGCCAGCTGATGGAATGATGGATTGTTTTAAAATCAACTCATTGGGTTGGAGAGAGAGCTCAGCTATTAAAATCAATTCATAAAACACTTTGTATTTGACTGGGGGTGGTGGCTTTAAGTCCCAGGAGTCCAGGCTGACCTCAGCTGTCCACACAACACGTGCCAGGCTAGCCTGGTCTACAAAGCAAGAGCACCAGGCCAGCCAGAGATCCATAGTGAAACCCTGTCTAAAAAGACCCACACCAAACCAAACCAAACCAAAACACTGTATATTCATTTTTAAAGCATATAGAAATAGTTTAAAAGCCTTGGGAAGGGAGCATCCAGTTTATGAATTAAAGCATACTGGGTTGAAAAATGACAAAAATTTTGCTCAAATTAGTGAACAAAATAAATAAATATTTTTGCTTATATAATTTAAGAGTCTACTTTCTGTTGCTGGATGCCAGACATTCTAAAGATTTTTTTTCAGCTCTCAGTTTTGAATATATTTTGAATATATTTGAATTTATTTTGAATAAAGAAACCAGATTGTATTATTTATTTAGCCTGTGGCAGGAGCCTCTTCAGAAATGCAAGAAGAACTGGCCACATGTAAAGGTGAACACGTGGTGAGGAAGCCAGGGAGGAGGAGAATCAGTCTTGCTCTCAGAAGAACTGAGCAGGGTCCTGTGAGAACTGCATTAGCTCCTTCCAAGGGCAGGGCCTGCCTGCATTGACCAGTTAGCTTCATGGTTCCAACATCGTCATACTGGAGACCACACATAACCTATATTAGAACCACAGTAGCATTTATTTATTTATTCAACAATATTTATCCCCAACACCTTTTGAATTGTATATGCAGACACTCTTTTAAATACTTTATATGCATCAACTCATTTTTTATCTTTGTTCTTCCCAGTGTGTTATTTGGGGGCTGTTTTATGAGCTCAGAGCTCATCTATAGAAGGCTAAAGAAGCTAAAATACTTCCTGTGCCCAGTTTCAGTCTTCTACAATACACTAATGAGGGACCAGAGAGATGTTCAGCAGCTAAGGGCACTTGCCACTTGCCTAGAAGACCTGATTTTGTTTCCAGAGCCCACATCAGACATCTTAACAACCAACTGCATCTCCAGTTCTGAGGGATCCAACAGCCACTCTGGCCTCCATGTGTGTCCCTACACCTGTAACATACACACATAAAATAAATCTTTAAAAATGATACACTAGTAAACAAATGAAGAACCCCACCCTTGTTGAAAGGGAGTATGTGACAAATGACAGACCCATCAAAAGAAACAATAATGAGTATGTGGAAAGGCGTGCCATGGATAAAGGAAAAGAGAAGACATTTTTTTCTGAGAAATGGAGCTGAGGGTGGAGCTGGGCAAATGGGCCACTCTGCTGAGTATGGCCAGGAAAAGAGTCATTAGGTAAGGGACAGCTGAGAAGTGACCTGAAGGAAGCTCAGGCTTTGTTTTAAGCGCAGATGGGTACCATCTTTCAATCACAATGCCATCAGGACTTTACTGTTCTTGCCTAGCATCTGCCATTCCCTGTGATGATTTCCTTCTCAGGCAGGGCCTGCCATGGAGGAAGGTGTGCTGAGGTATTCTTTACTCTTGTTCCCACATAGATAACCAGCTTCATGTGACTTGAAAGGATCTTGAGCAGTTACTTTGATTTTTGTTTTTCTGACTGACTATAGGAGTCTCTGCAACCACTGCCCTTTATCCCTGTGGTTTGAAATGAGAACTTATTTTAAAGGTTTGTTTTTAACTATGTACATATGTATATATTTGAGTGTATATATGTGCCTGTGAGTGCAGGTGATTTGGGGGGAAGGGGTGCAAAAGAAGATGTTGGATCCCTAGAATTACAGTTATGAGGTACCTGATGTGCATGCTGGGAACCAAAGTTAGGTCTTCCGTGAGAGCAGTGTATGTTCTTAACTAGTTAACCATCTCTGTGGTGATATATTGTGTACCAAATAAAGATTGCCTGACAATCAGAGGACAGAGCCAGCTACAGAGTTAGCCATAAAGGTCAGGCAGTCATGGCACATGCCTTCAATCCCAGCTCTTGGGAAGCAGAGTCAGAGATCCATCTGGATCTCTGTGAGTTCAAGGCCAGGCAGAGCCAGGCAGTGGTGGCGCACACCTTTAATCTCAGCTCTAGGAAGGTTGAGACCAGAAGTGGTGTGGCTGGGCAGAGAAAGGAATATAAGGCTGGAGGAGACAGGAGTTGGCCACTTCCATTTCAGCCTGCCCTTCCCTTTGCTGCCTCATTCAGTTTGAGGATTCATGCAGACAGGATCTACCTACCCTTTAGGGCCTGAGGATTCAGTGGTGATGAAAAGTAGCTGTGGCTTGTTCCTCTGATCTTTCAGCTTTTCCCTAACACGTGGCTCTGGGTTTTTATTAAAAGACTGACTAGGATTCATGCAACACATCTCTTCAGCTCAGAAGGTGGAAAATAAAAAATAAGAAATGTTGCAGATTTATTAGCCTGGCTTTTAAGCTCAGACAGAGGCTGCATAGTCCTACAATGGCGGATCTACCAGCTGGAGAATGGAAGCAAATAGAGGACCAGTGATGCAGCTGAAGGCCTGTAAGCTCCCTGGAGAGTTGCCAGCCTGAGTCTAAGTTCAAAGGCTGAAGATGCAGGAGTCGAATGTCCACCACGAATGGCAGAAGCAATAAACCGCACCTGTCCAAGAAGAGGCGTGTTTCCAGCTACTCAGGTCTCCTTCTTTGAAATGGGAACTTAAAGACCTAGCTGTTACTCCTAAACCTCTCTGGTTACTATCTCCCTTAATTATTCTGACAGCTTGATTTCTATCCTATTGAAGGTATGGAGAGGAATTGTGATGTACAAACATTTTGTTTTCTCTAACAGAATCTTACAGTGTAGCCCAGGCTAGCCTAGAGCTTGTGATCCTCCTGCTTCTGCCTTCTGAATCCTAGGATAATAAGTGAATGTCATGACTCAGGACTTTGGAAAGAGGCCCAAGTGGACCCAACTCAGCAAATGAGTTTAAAAGAAGGCAGATTTGTAGTTTAAAATTAAAAGTTAGAGCTATTGCTTCAAAGGGACACCCCAAGAGGGTCAACACTAATCTGTCACCCCATACTTTTTGGAAGGGAGGATTGAATGACAGTCCCATTCTTGGACTGGCCAGCTCTAACATGGGAAGGGATCCTTTTCAATAATACCAGGCAATCTTACCTGAGCATGAGTTCCCCAGGATGGCTATATGCTTTAGTTTACTTTTAAAAAATCCATTTATATCCTGGGTTGAGAGAGTAGTTCAGTAGATGCTCACCCAGCATGCATGAGGATGTGCATCTGGTCCATAATACCTCAAGTAATGATTACAGTAGTAGCAGTAACACTACAGCTACCCTTTTATCCTAACACCATACTGATTTTTTGCTTTCTATTTAAACCCCATTCTTCAATTTCACAACTTTTCAATTTGTTTAAAAGTATTTTTTTTCAAGTCACCTTTGCTGGATCCTATAGTCTGAAGTTTCTGTTCCAGCTAGAAACACTCAAATACCCAGCAGTGACTTTCCAAATAATTGACTCACAGGCTTAATATTATAGTAACTTCTGGGCCAGTAGGAATATTAATGTCTAGCTATTATACTTAAATTAACCCATAATTCTTATCTATTTTTAGCCATGTGACTTAGTACCTTTACTCAGTCCAGCATCTCATCTTGCTTCTTCTGTGTCTGGCTGGTGACTGCTTCTCTGCCTTTCCTCTTCCCAGAATTCTCCTAGTCTGGTCACCCCATCTATACTTCCTACATGGCTACTCACCAATAAGCATTTTATTAAGCCAACATGAGTGACAAATCTTTATAGTGTACAAGAGCAATATTCCACAGCAGGATCTTGCCAGACAGAATTTGGGGCAGGGGAGTGTCTTCCTGGTAACCACTGTGGTTCCTTCTCAAGGTAGAGTGACCCTATGCCATTCTGTGCCAGTTTCCCTCTTTTGTCAAAGGGCAGTGACCATGGATTTTCCTCCAAAAAGTCATTGTAGAGAATAAATTAATGTAAGTAAAATAACTGCAATAGTGTACATAGTAACCATTCAAAATTTGTCAGTGATTATCACTGGATTTAGCAGCACACGCCTATAATCTTAGCATGAGAGGCAGGTGCAGAAGGTTTGTAAATTCAAGACCAGACTAGGGCCCAGGCGGTTTTGATTCATGCCCTTAATTCCAGCACTTGGGAGGCAAAGGCAGGCTGCACTCTGAGCCTAGTCTATAGAGTGAGTTCTAGGACAGTCAGGGATACACACAGAGAAAGCCTGTCTTAGGGAGAAAAAAAGTCTACAGTAGGATGCACAACAGATTCTAGGCCAGCCTGGGCTACATAGTGGGACCTTGTCTCAAAACAAACAAACAAAAAACATTGTCTTTATTGTTTAACCCACTCATGAAATCTTACACACTGCCTTTGTGATTTCTCTAGAACACAGAGTTGACAGATGAGTCCTTCAGAGTTCCACCACTCACCATCAAACCTTTAAAGAAGCCCTAAGAACACAGCATTTGATACCCACTACCACAAAACCAAGAGGACAAACGGAAAAGTAGTTTGAATAGTCATGAGTAAGTAAGGTATCTGGTTGAGATGGCAAATTACATTGACAAAAATGACCCTGTTTGTTCTTTTTTTAAAAAAATAATTTATTTAAATTTACTTTGTGTATATTGGTATGGAAGTATCAGATTCCCTGGACCTGGAGTTACAGACAGTTGTGAGCTGCCATGTATGTGCTAGGAATTGAACACAGGACCTCTGGAAGAGCAGCCAGTGCTCTTAAACACCGAGCCATCTCTCCAGCCCCTATTTGTTCTTTTGTTAGTTTGTTGTTGGTTTTTCTTTTTTTTAATTTATTTTTAATTTTTTTTATTATGACTAAAGTCACATTTTCTATCCGTGTATATCTTTGTTCAAGGTCCTTTACCCCCCCATCCCTTCCAGTCACTCTCTCATCTCCACATCTCCCCATCTCCTCCCCAGCAAAGGCAGGAGGTCCCAAGGTCCCAATATGGCTTAGTTCAGCATCCACTCCTGGTAGATCCACTTTTCTCACCCTAACATCAAGACATCTAGAGGGAGTAGCATCCAAGGTGCCAGTCCAAGGTGTTTCAGATCCCAAGCTGTTCAGTGGTTATGGTTTGCAGCTTGGACATGTTGTTGGTTTTTCAAGATAGGCTTTTTCTGTGTATCCCCTGGCTGTCCTGGAACTCACTCTGTAGATGAATGCTGTGGGATATTGCTCTTGTACACTGTGAAGATTTGTTGCTCAAACTGGTTTAATAAAATGCTGATTGGCCAGTAGGAAGTACAGGTGAGGCTAGCAGACTAGGGGAATGCTGGGAAGTGGAAGAGCAGAACGAGATGCCAGTGGACACAGAAGAAAGAAGAGGAGAGTGCTGCTCTGAGACAAAGTACCAAGACACATGGCTAAACAAGAATCATGGGTTAGTGTAAGAGTAAGAGTTAGCAAGTAATAAGCCTGAGCCATAAGTCAGACAGCTTGTAATTAATATAAGCCTCTGTATGTTTATTTGGGACTGAACGGCTGTGGGACTGACCAGGCAAGACTTAGAAAAGTCATACTATAGATTAGGCTGGCTTCAAACTCAGAAATCCACCTGCCTCTGCCTTCCAAGTACTGAGATTGTAGGTGAGTACTACTAAGGCTTAGCTTGGCTTTTTAGTCAAAGAACATTTTGTCATGTTTTGTCCAGAGACAGACTAACTTTGTGACACCTCCAGCTCCATATCCCTTACCTAATAAAATGTGGCTGACACATAGCTGAAGCACCCAAGCTAATTTTCTTCCCAGCAAACGATTTGAATGTAGTTTACAGCTACAGAGTTCCCTTCTGCCATGCTTTAAGACTTAAATGTTTGCCCAGTGGGCAGCACACCAAAGGCAGCTTTGAGATTTTTGCTTTGATGGTTGCTTCAAGGTAGGATTTTATAAATCCATTTGCTTCAGACTTAATCATGGAGACAGACTCCTGGGCTTTGGGAAGGCAAGCCAATTCATGAATTCCTTCTACCGCCTCGGAATCAATTCTCTATTACTGCCTTAGGTTTCTGACTCCAGGTCTAATCCTTTCTTGTTACAACTCTAAAACAACAGTTACCAGAGGTGGCTCAGACCAAATTGAAATTAATTTTAAAGTAAGGGATTATCCCAGCTAATATGAGGTGGCCCCAGCCCATTCTTTTTAGCAGCTGGTGCTGCTTTTTTATATGTATATAAAAGTATTCTGCAGAAATGTCAACCCTACAAATCCAGGGGCGGGACATAAGGTAGAATTAACCAATCGGGAGATATTTTTCATGGCACCTCAAAGTAAGTGACAGATGCCTGACAGTTGCAGCTGTCCCAGCCCTCCCGATGGGATTGTTCTATGACTCAGAGGTCTGTTTATGCCAGAGAATGCTGCCAGTGCAACCCTACCCCAGAGATGTCCCAGGGGAAACAATTTGGAGGAAAGTGTAGGAAAAGAAAGTCCTTGGGCAGATAGAGTCAGATTCAGACCCATATCTGAGGGCAACTGTCAACAAGGTGGGAAACACAGACTGGCGTCAGGCCCAGCCATCATCCTGAGCAGTCAGTCGGTTAACACACCTACTCAGGCAACTTACTGTCGGTCATGTGCTATTCTCGGTGCCCGAAAAACACAGACTAACTGTCAAGACTGTTGGGAGGCAAGTGGAAATGGAAAATGCAGGGCTCTCTTTTCAAAGTTAAGGATATCAAGATGGCAAAGATGGAGGATTAGAGGAATGTAGCCCTGTGAGACAGATGCTGCACTTTGTGTTAATGAGGATGGCTTTGTTGTCTGCCTCAGATGAGAAGAGGTCTTGTTCTCAGAGAGCTGAGTTTCTAGGGGAAAATTCACAGACTGTATTCACTAATCAGGTATCATGACCATGACGAGGGCTGTCAGAGAAGGCAGACATGGCCATGGCGCAGTGAATGCCTGTGCATGACAGAGGAGTAGGGCTGGTCAAGGAGACTGGAAAGATTTGCTGGGTGAGTGGTGCTTAGGGTAAGGAGGGTGCAAAGGAGCAGACAATGCAAAAGTAGAAACTGTGTGTGGAAGCGCTCCACCATGTGAAAGAAAGTCCCTGGTCTCCATCATGTGAAAGAAAGTCCTTGGTCTCCATCATGTGAAAGAAAGTCCCTGGTCTCCATCATGTGAAAGAAAGTCCCTGGTCTCCATCATGTGAAAGAAAGTCCTTGGTCTCCATCATGTGAAAGAAAGCCCCTGGTCTCCATCCTGTGAAAGAAAGCCCCTGGTCTCCATCGTGTGAAAGAAAGTCCCTGGTGTCCATCCTGTGAAAGAAAGTCCCTGGTCTCCATCATGTGAAAGAAAGTCCCTGGTGTCCATCATGTGAAAGAAAGTCCCTGGTCTCCATCATGTGAAAGAAAGTCCCTGGTCTCCATCCTGTGAAAGAAAGCCCATCATCAGAGATGAGCCTGCAGAGCAGAGAAAGAAAATGGCCATTCTTGTGCATCTGTTGAGTGTCTCCTGTGAGGTATGGGAGGTTCATAAAACACTTAAAAATGTTACTCATCACACCCTCTTCCTGAGGTTTTATAACATGTGCTGGTGAAGGGGAAGTAGTGTGCTTCTGTTATGGACTTGTGCACAAAACTTGTTGCGTGGCAGTTATCATGAGTCCTTACCCATACTGGGGCAGGGTTTTCAGTGGTAACTGCCTGTCACTCATGTTCTTGTGAGGGACCTTTGACTCACACTTCTCTAAGTAATGTCAATAAGTACATTGTTCACAGAGTTATATTCCTGTGACTATGTGCTGTGTTCACATTGCCTCTAGGAAAGACAACACATATATCTGTAGAGCAGGAAAACCAGGAGTGAACTGGGGCATGGAGCCCAATGAGAATGGTGTTAGGAGAAAACACAAAAGATCTATGGGCTAACAAGTAATCTTACATGTCCACAAGGGTGACTGTACTCCCAAATATCCAGTGATATGCCTGGCATGTGGACCACCTACATTCTCCTAAGCATTGTTTCTGCATGGAACTTAGCTCGTTTATTCCCAGATGATCCAACTCTTCAGTCTTGCAACTTATTTCTGGGAGGGATGTTAGGATACAGAGTATGCCAGCCCTAAGTTCTCTTCTAGGAATGAGATAGTCACCTTTGATAAACAGATATGTGAATACACATTGTGGGAAAGCCGCCTAGACCTAACTACCAGGCTGCCCATCTCCAACACACACACACACACACACACACACACACACGAGGGGGAGGGAGGGGAGAGGGAGAAAAAGAGAGAGATACTGAGATATTCACTACACACCCATTCTGTCTTTTGTTTCAGTTCCAAGATACAGCAAGTCTTTCATGGCTTCAAAATGATGTTATCCCTGTCTAGAACATTGCACTCCAGTCTCAGCAATGAATGTGGTCTTTTTCCTTTTTTCTTTTCTTTATTCCCTCTCTCTCCTTTCTTTTCTTTTTCTTTCCTTCTCTCTTTCATTTTTTTGACTCTTGTTTTTTCTTCATATCTCACTTTAACTTATTCCCTTAAAGAACCACAAACCAAAGTAGATGATTTTGGTTTTTTCTATTATTACAAATATCTTATGCAAATAAACAATGAATACAGAATGTCATCATTCTTATAGCCCATTTTTTTTCTCGATACATTTATTTAACATCTACATCTTACCAACAACTAAAATACAAAAAAAGAGACGCTGCTATGATCATCCTGATTCGCTACTTCACCTGCGTGAAGATCATTGGCAGCAAATGGAAAGGCTACCTGGGTCTGTTACAGGCCAGGTACACTGAGAGGGATGCCCTGGATGCTCTGGGCCTGAAGTGCTACTGCTGCTACCGCATGCTGCTGGCACATGTGGACGGACCTGATTGAAAAGCTGCTAAACTATGCCCCCAAAGAAGTGACTGCTGAAGCTTACCCTCCTCTACTGACCGTGAATAGCCTAACAGGCTGAATTCAAACTGAGGTGTTGGGGAGGTAGGCGGGGTACCTGGCTGTGGCCTTGTGGCTAGGATCCCACACCCTGGAAGAAACAATTCAGTTAAGACCTTTGCAGAACCACCAGAAAATAAAAATAAAAAAATAAAAGAAAAGAAATACAAAAAAATAGAAAGAAAGAAAAAGAAGGGAGGAAGAAAAGGAGGAAGAAGGCAGACAGGCAAGCAGGAGCATTATCTTTCTTCTCTTTAGAAGGAATGAAGCAAGGCTCTCATTTCCCAAGTCCCTTCCACTTGGCCTGTCCCTCAAGGGGCAAGATAAGGCCCCCAGATGGACAGTCAGTGTCTTAGGGTTTCTATTGCTGTGAAGAGACACCATGACCATGGAAACTTCTATAAAGGAAGACATTTAATTGGAGTGGCTTAACAATTCAGAGGTTCAGTTCATTATCGTTATTGTGGGACATGGCGGCATGCAGGAGCTGAACAACAAGAAGTGATCTCAGTGTCATACTAAGAAAAGCTTGAGCAAAAGAGACATCAAAGCCTGCCTCCAAAGTGGCACACTTTCTCCAACAAGGCCATACCTACTTTAACAAGGCCTTATCTCCTAATAGTGCCATTCTCTTTGGGATTATGGGGTCAATTACATTCAAACAACTA
Organism: Sigmodon hispidus; assembly: GCA_004025045.1. NCBI lineage: Eukaryota > Metazoa > Chordata > Mammalia > Rodentia > Cricetidae > Sigmodon > Sigmodon hispidus. The sequence goes on along the minus strand of PVIH01019142.1, from coordinate 6,475 downwards.
CAGTCAGTCATAGTCATGAGACTGGCTGATTCCCAGGGATGAGCACTGGAAGGGTCAGCTGTCAAAGAAGAGAAAAGCAGATCCAGGAGCATCAGGAGAAGAGAGAGAGATTCATTATATGTGAGGGAGGGAAGAATATAAAATAATGAGGTTCAGTAAGGACAAAACTGAATGATGGGGGCTGGAGAGATGGCTCAGTGGTTAAGAGCACCGTCTGCTCTTCCAGAGGACCCGGGTTCGATTCCCAGCACCCATATGGCAGCTAACAACTGTCTGTAGTTCCAGTTCCAGGCAAACACCAAGGCAAATAAATAAATAAAGTTTAAAAAAAAAAACTGAATGATGAACAGAATGATCTCACAATATACTCCTTTCCATCTGAAATAAACACTTTTAGACTGACAATTTTATAAAAATTATTTCATTTCTTGCAAATTATTATCATTTGTATAAATTCCTAAATAAATATTTTAAAAATAAAAATAAATTCTTCAGGTAGAAAGTTCCTTAAAGTTTAGTAAATACAATAAATATTTAAAAAGTTATTCAACTTCATTAGAAACTAGAGAAATCCATAGCAAAATGATATCAAATTTTGAGAAAAACACCTGGACCCAACTACCATGCTGCCCGTTCCCACCATTCAAGAAGAGGAATTCTGAAAAGCATTAGGATTATTAATATCTGGTGCCTACAAGAATATGGGGAAATATATATGACTGCCACTGGGAATTTCCGTTAATATAACTTTGGGGAAAAGAAATGTCTGAATGTCAGGTGACCATGGTGCATGCCTGTAATCCCAGCACATGGAAGGCAGAGATAGGTAGATCTCATCTCTGTGAATTCAAGGCCAGTTTTGAAGCAAATTCCAGGACAACTAGGGCTCTTACCAGAGAAATTCAGTCTCAAAAAAACAAGACAAAACAAATGTTTGAGTATGCATTAAGATAAAAAACACAGTATCTTCTTACCCAGGAATTAGCATCTCTCTTTGTCTTTAGTCTGATGTTTCCTTTTGCTGTGATAAAACACGGACCAAAATCGGTTTGAGAAGAAAGTGTTGGTTTGGCTTACAGGTAAGCCCATCATCAAAGAAAGCCAAGACAGAAACTGAAGCACAGAGCATAGAGAAAAGCTGCTTAGGCTTGCTCTCCAAGGCTTGCTTACTCATCCTTCTTTCTTCTACAGCCCGGGACCACCTGGTCAGGGGTAGATTTACCCCTAGGGTCTGAACCCTCCCACATCAATCATTAATCAAGAAAATCTCCTGCAGACATGCCCACAAGCCAATCCAGGAAAGCAATTCCCCAAATGAGAGTCCCAGGTGACTAGTTTTTTGAAAATTTGCAAAACAAACAGCACACTCTTGAAGTAATAAAAACAGCAGAATATAAAATATATATATAAAATATAAGATAGTTACTCTTGGATTTCAATTTGAGTACATCTGGAATTAACTATCCCCTCCCCCAAAATGATGAGCAAACCCTTGAGAAATTTTTGCTTAATATGAAGTGGGAGGATCCATTTCTAATCTGGATCTTTGAGATAGGAAGACACACCTTTGATCCAGACCCCTTGATCTGGGAAACCCACCTCTAATCTGGGCCACACCTTCTGCTGGAAGCCTACATAAGCACATGGGAAAAAGAAGCACATGCTCTTTGCTTGCTTACCCTTGATCTCCCTGGCAAGTCCATTCCTTCACTGGCATTAGAACCTACATCTTCAGGATTCCAGCATGTGCTAAAGACCCACTGAGTCCTCCAGCCTCCTGGACTGAACAATTACTAGATTCTTGGACTGTCTGTTTAGAGCCAGCCATTGTTGGATTAGCTATACAGCAGCCTTTAAGTCATTCTAGAAAATCATATATGTGTGTGTGTATGTGTGTGTGTGGTGTCTCTGTGTGTGGTGTCTGTGTGTGTGGTATGTGGTGTCTGTGTCTGTGTGTGTGGTGTGTGTGTGTGGTGTGTGTGTATGTGTGTGTGGTGTGTATTGTGTGTGTGGTGTGTCTGTGTGTGTGTGGTGTCTGTGTCAGTGTCTGTGTGTGTGTGGTGTGTGTGGTGCCTGTGTCTGTGTCTGTGTGGTGTTTGTGTATGTGTCTCTGTGTGTGTGTATGTGTCTGTGTGTCACAGTGTGTCTAGGCTGCTCTCTGTCACCCAGTCCTCAAAGGCTTGCTCCTTCTAACCTCCAGCAATCTCTGTCACCTGGTTTTTCTTCCTGAAGCAAGAACCCTGTCCCTTTAGGGCTGTAAGAGGAAGGAGAATTCACCTTGGAAGACACGGGAAGAAAATACGATTATAGGTACTCACATACCCGTTCCCCTTGTTGCTTACCACAGGATGTTTGGTGACAGTAGGGAAATGTGTCATATCAAATCTAAGAGGAGACACCAGGTAAGGAGTGAACAGACACATGAAGGCCGGGACAGCAGGTGGGTTTGTCCGAGTGCAGAGAAGGAAGAGATAACACAGTCTCCTCACTATATCGTAAGATACCATCTCTGTTGGTGTGACTGTTGAAGCTATTGCTATGGGAGAATTTATGTAGCTGCTTAGTGGTGTCTTTGGAACATAAAAGGATGTAACACTGAAAAAGGTTAAGTGCCACGTGTGGCAGCAAATTGTTAAAAAAATTCAAACCAGGAATAAGCCTCACCAGACTTTGCCAAAATGATGTTGGTATTGGGAAATGAAGGTAAGGCTAGAGACTCAGTCTGCAAATGAGCTTGCATTTTCTTCAGTATTCAGGTTCGCTGGAGGCCAACAATCTGATGTCAGATTGCTGCAACCCACTAGCAACACAATGAAGAAGCCATTATTCCTGAGTTTCTATATGTAAAATAATGATTCTAACACACAGAGCTATTGATCTGATTAATTGTTGTACTAATAGAAAAAAAAAAACACTAGTTACTACAGTAGCCCTGAGATAGGAAGCCAAGAACAATTTCTTCTCATATTATTGCTATGATTAGTAATTATTACTCTAAGACAGGATCTCACTACATAGCTCTGGCTGGCCTGGAACCTTCTCTGTAGACCAGGTTGACCTTGACCTCACAGAGCTCTACTTGCCTTTGCTTTGGGGGACTGGGATTAAATATGTGAACCACCACAGAGCCCGGCTTTCTTCTCGTCTTAAGGTTCTCAGTGATGGAACTCAGATGGTGTAAAGGAAAGAGGCTGGAGAGATTTCCTTACTAGTTCAGATAATACTGTGGTAATAAATTACTAGCAAACAGAGCACTGCAGATTATTGGCCACTGACTCTTGCCATTAGCACTTTAAATCTAACCTGAAGCCAAAACTCAAACTCTCCAGTGCAGCAGTTTGAGCCGATATTTATAACTACTCTTGATGTCTGCAGCTGATGTGAAAGATCCTCACTTGGGAACGTAGTCAAGTTCATGAATTGAAAGAAAGGAGAAAGGAAGGTTTCTATCACTGTTGATAATCTGAGGTAGGGTTTAGAATCAATGTCCGAATGTTCCACCGGGTATTTTCCACAGCGGCTACTGAGTGATGTTGAACTTGAAGGAACCTTAATATTGTCCAGCTAACTATGGAATTAGGCCAATCAACAAACATTTATGTGCCTGGCCGGCCTCCTCCTTCCCCTTTTCCTCTTCTTCTTTGGCAGGGTCAGTTATAAAAAGTAGATCAGGCTGGCCCCCAAGCTCACAGCTCTCCTAAGGTACAGTCTACTTTATTTTTGTTTGTTTATTTTTTCATTTATTTATTTTTTAAAATAAGTTCTATTTTTAAAAATTATTCTCTTATTTATGAATTGTTTGTTTTTTGATACAAGGTTTCTTTGTGTAACCCTGGGCTATCCTGGAACTAGTTCTGTAGACCAGGCTGTCCTTGAACTCATAGAGATCCACCTGCCTCTGCCTCCCCTGTACTGGGATTAAAGGTATGCACCACTACAGCCCAGCTTCATTTATGATTTTAAATTCCTTCTTCTGTATTTGCCATAGCAAAGACTCAAATGCTGGAATTGTCTCAAACTGATGTAGCTGTATCTTATTCTCTTATCCCCTGCATTCCAATCTACCAAAAGAACTCAGAATAGTACCATACAGGCATAGCTGGAAAAACTCAGTGTTAACTGAAATTATGAGGATTTTTTCTTACGGAACCTGTCACCAGCCAAATTAGATACCTAGTCTGTGTGTGTGACATCATTCCTTCCAAATGCCCCCCGCCCCCCAGGCCAGAAGTGAGGCTAAAGGGGGTTCCAGGCTTGGAGTGGCTTTTGAGGAAGAAGGCAGTGTACAAGGGTGGATGTAGGCGGTGCTCACTAGCTTTGGGTTGGAGTTTTGAAGTTGCCTCTGAGCCTGGGGCACTTGAACCACTTTATTCGCGTTTGAGATAGGATAAGGCAAAGAGAAGTTCCTTGTGCGGGGTTCAAGTGCTATTGTGAGTATCCTAAAATAACCCCGAGCATGATACAGTAGGACTTCACGTGGCTAAGCGCACAGGCTTTTGACTTGTCCTTGTTAACCGCCTCCCCCACCCCCCAATCGCTCTTCCCTTCTCAAACAAGCTGAGCTGATGAATAAAATTTTCCATCATCGCTCTGAGTGGCAGCGGAACTCTTCTGCTTCTGCACTTCCTGTTCCGCTAGTGTCTCAGTTAGTTTAAAGTACAGCAGCTGGTTTTCCACCTTTCTTGCTCCCAGATGTTTTCCTAGCGAATTACAGGGCTCTTTACCCAGATTCTAATCCAGACAAAACAACCTTCCCATTTGACTGCCTCTCACCAGAGAATCTACTTTTGTGATTTGTCAGCTATTCTTTTTTTTTTTTTTTTTTGCAAGGATTATAATTATTTTCACATAGCCTTTTATTCATGCAGCCAGGTACACCACTGTGTATATTTTTCCATCAGCCAATTTATTATGCCTAGTTGAGCGTTAAAGAATCTGACAGTTTCTTGATCTCTACTTTGGAAGATGTGGAGCTTTTCCCTAGTGACAGCATGCAGCAATATTAAATTAGTCTAACAAAGAGACAGAGGTCAAATGTGAGGGGAAAACTTCAAACGTCTTATTTTAAATTACACCAAGATGCAGCATGGGAGATGAAAAAGAAATTTTCCTTAAATCTGAATAGATTCCGGTGTGTGTGTAGGGGGGGGGATTCTGATCCAAATGCATTGAATTCATGTATGAAATTCTCAAAGAATAAATAAAATGAAATATGTCACAAGATAAGGCAGAGGTTTCTTGTTTGGGGACCAAATGATTTTTGTTCTTTCTTTTTTCCTTCTTTTTATTTTTTTATTAAAAAAAATTATTATTTGATGTGTCTGGGTGCTGTGCCTGCATGTACGTCTGCGTACCACACACATGGAGGCCGGAAGCAGGGCTTGTGTTCTCTAGAGCTGGGGCTGCAGAGAGTTCTGAGCCTCTGTGTGGGTACTGGATATCAGTTCAGTTCCTCTGGAACCATCTCTCCAGCCCTTGGTGCTTTTAAATGTAATCAAAACTGGGTAGTGTTGGAGAAAAGCTGTACATACATTCTCTGTGTTCAGAACAGTGTGAAAATTATAAAAAGAAAGGAGCACTGGACTTTAGGGTTGTTTGATGTATTTTTCTAAAATGAACGAGATTTTCAATTTTTTGTCACTTTTTCAATATCTGATCTATTGCTACATGGTTTCATGGCCTCTTACCCATCTCCTTCAAGGGCCTTCCATGTAGAATGCCTTTCTAGAAAAAGAAGCACCCTTACAAAGCAAAACGAATTGGTTTTGTTCTTTTATTTTTATTTTTTTGTCTTTTTAGAGTAGAACTTGGGTTTTTGTTTGTTTGCAACCTGGTCTCATTATGTGACCCACACTAATTTTCACTTATGTGTTTGTTTGCTTATTTATTTTGACACAGAGTCTCCTTACATAGACCAGGCTGGCCTAGAACTCACTGACTGTGTAGAGCAGGCTGACCTCAGACCACAGAGCACCACTTGTCTCTGCCTCCTGAGTGCTGGGATCAAAAGCAAGCACAGCCAGGCTGGCTCCAGGTCTACCTATTAGGCAGACCAGGCAGTCCTCAAACTTAGGATGTGACCAAAGGTTGTCACAACGTCCCCTGATGGCATTACAGGTGTATATCATCATACCTAGTTTCATTTCCACATTGGATAGCCCACAGACTACCTCTAGCTCCTGCTTCAGGGGCTCTGACACGTTCTTCTGGTCCCCATAGCTAAGTGCACATATACATACATATACATAAAAATAAATCTCATGAAGATTAGTGTTTATTGTAGAGAGCTGAGTCATTGTGACTGTGCCTTCTGCCCCTCGTGGGAAAGTGCCTTCTACCCCTCGTGGGAAAGTGCTCTCTTAAACATAAACTATTCCTCTCTTTGCCATAAGCAAACTCCCTGTTTGGCTTGGCCTTGAGTTGTGGCTTGCTATCGCGAATGTGGACCTATGAGCAGTACCTACGTGGTATATTT